>CANTFK010000982.1:0-205826 GCA_947646735.1 Peronospora farinosa
GAAGTAGGGGTCAAGAAGAATGTCGAGGTCACAGTGACCGGCTTTCATCCCTTCCAGGACCTTCTCAAGTACGTCCATCCAAGCCCTCACCGCCTTGGCCCGCCGTTTCTTCCTCGCATTGGACAGCCGAGAGGCGTATTGGCTCTTTGTACGGAGTTCGGAGAAAAAAGGAAGTCGGTGTCGGTCTTCCCATAGACTCTGGCGTGACGCGTCGACGTAATTATCCTTGGAGCTTCACGAGGTCACTGAACCAGCCGGACACTGAGAAAGAAATAGGTGTTTCGGTCACGACCCCCTGGGCCCAAGGACGTGAGTCCATCAGAAGCTGACGTTGAGAGTCCTTCATGAGGCCTTCGCTCCAGATTGGGGGCTTCGGGGCTTCTGGTCTTCAGAAGCACCCACTGGAAGCGATACCTTGGACCAAAGGTCCTCTGGCGTCAGCTGAGTGATAACGAGGGCCCCTACCTGGGAAATCGACCAGGGAGCAACGTCTTCCGCGGCGAACGTGCTGGTTTTTCGCATAACCAGTAAGGGAAGAGCCGTGGATGTTACGGTCGGGGGGATCATCACGGGCGGGACCCTGGCTGGCAGGACCCTCAGGTGTTGGTGCAGGATCCTCGCTGCTGGGGCCCCTGCCACCGGGACCCTTAGATGTGGGTGCAGGATCCTTGCCGCTGAAACCCTTGGAAGGTGGTGCTGGACTGTTGTGGAGCGGGGTTCACAAAATATTGATGTGATCCCAACTCTCCACTGGCGCCCAGACAACCGACTATCGGACGGGGGTACTCCGTTTCCGTGCAACTTTCCTTCCTCACCTTGTGTACCCGTCGGTAGGGCGGGTAGCACTCTTCTCGGTGGACTTGAGTCGATGCTGAACTTAACCGTGTTTGGGATAGGTTGGGGGTCGACCGTGCGGAAATCTTCGCGCGGTCGAGGGATTCTTGTAGGTGCTCTATCCGAGTCACCCTGACCTCTCTTGAGATCGCCTTGTCCAAAATGTAGATACTTGATCCACCTGATATACCTGATCTTCTGACCACTTGAGCCGTTTCGCGATCTTGTACCTTGTCCTTTTTCTTGTTGTGCTGCGTCCAATCGAAGGGGGAGTTGTTTGTTTTGAGAATTCGTGTAACCCCTGGACAAACAATCCAGGGATATCACTTGTGTCGAGGCGTGGCAAATGCTCTTGAGTCGTCGGGGGGCCAAAGTTATCCCACCCGGAAGAAAAGCTTGCGTGTCTTAGAAGTAAACTCAAACTCTGTTTAATGTTAACCAATCACATACCAAAACCTACGAATCTGCCTATCTGTAGACTAGGATCTACTGCCATGTGTTGCCCTTTTGGAAAAATTAGATCTCAATGTGTGGACCACATATATCGGATCGCTATGACGGATCGCGGTCACGGATCGCTATGACGGATCGCGATGACGGATCGCTATGACGGATCGCTATGACGGATCGCTATGACGGATCGCTATGACGGATCGCGGTCGACGGATCGCTATGACGGATCGCTGTGACGGATCGCGGTGACGGATCGCTATGACGGATCGCGGTCACGGATCGCTATGGCGGATCGCGGTGACGGATCGCTATGACGGATCGCGGTCGACGGATCGCTATGTCGGATCGTGGTCACGGATCGCTGTGACGGATCGCGGTCACGGATCGCTATGGCGGATCGCGGTCGACGGATCGCGGTGACGGATCGCTATGGTAGATCGCGGTGACGGATCGCTGTGACGGATCGCTGTGACAGATCGCGGTGACGGATCGCTATGACGGATCGCGGTCGACGGATCGCTATGAGCGGATCGTGGTCACGGATCGCTATGACGGATCGCGGTCACGGATCGCTATGGCGGATCGCGGTCACGGATCGCGGTGACGGATCGCTATGGCAGATCGCGGTGACGGATCGCGGTCGACGGATCGCTATGGCAGATCGCGGTCACGGATCGCTATGACAGATCGCTATGGCAGATCGCTATGACGTATCGCGGTTACGGATCGCTATGGCGGATCGCGGTCACGGATCGCTATGACGGATCGCGGTCACGGTTCGCTACGACGAATTGCGGTCGATGGATCGTGGTGACGGATCGCCATGGCAGATAGCGGTCGACGGATTGCTATGGCAGATCGCGGTCACGGATCGCTATGACGGATCGCGGTGACGGATCGCTGTGACGGATCGCGATGACGGATCGCTATGGCGGATCGCGATGGACGGATAGCTATTGAAGATCGCGGTGACGGATCGCTATGACGGATCGCGGTCAGGGATCGCTATGACGGATCGCTATGGCAGATCGCGGTCGACGGATCGCTATGACGGATCGCGGTCACGGATACCGCTATGACGGATCGCTATGACGGATCACTATGACGAATCGCTATGGCGGATCGCGATCGACGGATCGCTATGACGTATCGCGGTTACGGATCGCTATGGCGGATCGCGGTCACGGATCGCTATGACGGATCGCGGTCACGGATCGCGGTCAGGGATCGCTATGGCAGATAGCGGTCGACGGTTCGCTATGGCAGATCGCGGTCACGGATCGCTATGACGGATCGCGGTGACGGATCGCTGTGACGGATCGCGATGACGGATCGCTATGGCGGATCGCGATCGACTGATAGCTATGGAAGATCGCGGTGAGGGATCGCTATGACTGATCGCGGTCACGGATCGCTATGGCAGATCGCGGTGACGGATCGCGGTCGATGGATCGCTATGACGGATCGCGGTCACGGATCGCTATGACGGATCGCGGTCACGGATCGCTATGACGGATCGCTTTGGCAGATCGTGGTCGACGGATCGCTATGACGGATCGTGATGACGGATCGTGGTCGTCGGATCGCGGTCGATCTACAAGGTGTAAACCACATTTAATATTGGGCGATCCTCACTTTGCGAATTAATGCTCATTCGCTTCTCCACAGTCGCAATCCACACTTTTCGAAGTTACACTATTCCACATTCACGTATAATCCTTTTATAATCAATCCATCTAATTGGATCAACCGGTACTGGAATCAAGTATAGTCCTATTCCATGATTATTCAATATAATTCGGAAATTTGATCCATGCCATATATCTTCATCTTAAGTATGTTTCAATCCATATCATCATCGTCATCGATACCATTGATCCCTTCTTCCTTCATTTTATTAAACAAGTGAATAAACCATCTTGGATCAACGGTACCTTTCCATTCGATCTTCCATGAATTAATCTACTTCACCACACCCAATAAGTTATTTTAGTAAGTGACTTAATGGGTAAAAGGGATCCAACCGTTATAAGAAAGGAATCCAACCGTTATGAGAAAGGGATCCAGCCATTATGAGAAAGGGATCCAGCCCTTATGAAAAGGGATCCAGCCGTTATGGGAAAGTGATGCAACCGTTATGCTTACCCCGTTACATCACCCCCCCTCAACCAACAGTCACATTAGTGACTGTTTAGTGACTATGGGAAAGGAGCACTTGTTAAATTTTCTTTTAATCCAACAATTTTACGCTATGACTAAGTCACTGCGCGTCGCTGCTAAGGCAGCTAAGAGCTCGGCTGCACGCCTGTGTGCAGCCGCTACTGAGGCATCACAGACTCAGCCAGTAGACACATTAGTGTCTGCTGGAAGTCAACATCAGCCTGCAACTCTTGTTGCAGGTTTACGTGACGCTTCGCCACGTGAATATGTTGATACCCAGAGTTAGTCGTTGACTACTCTGGCGAGTTGATGACGTATCCGACTCAAAGCCACTTGTGTCACTCCCGGGCTCTCCCCGGGGTGATTCCTCGTCGTCGAATGTTACGAAGAGGGATCTTGGTACATTGAGTAAATCAATGTACCATTAAATGTTCGGGTCGTCTGATGAATCAGACGAATCGCCAAACGAGTCGAAGGATAGTGACTCGGGTGGGGACCGTAAGGGGGATTCAGTGCTTCTACTGACATCAATGCACGTGGTGTCGGTACTTCTGTTGACACCACGCAGGAGGCTTTAGACCGCAACGTATTGCGTCTAGCTCCTGATCGCAAGCCATGGATGCATCTGCTTGATCGTTGGTCTACAAAGACCAGCGAACGGTTCCCCATACCGTTGTCTGATGCGTCAAAGCTTCACGACCTTGACGCCAGTGCGAAGAATTCTCGCACTGAGAACGACTGTTACATCGATGTGTTTCTTGACCATCGATGGTATGGCCCACACAAGAAGCGTGAGGCTGACGCGTTCCTCCAATCTTGGAGCTAATCTATTACCAACGTCTTAAACGTTGGAAATGAGGCTTGATTTCAAAGACTTTATGCTAGCCGCAATAAGTTTGAAAAATGAAGCACGTCCGGTGCATGCTATCGTTTGCATCGGGCTATCTAGAGAGGCAGGACTAGTATGCCTCTCTTGGGGCAACCAATGCTTCGGGTGCCTGAGCATCTTGTCAAGAGCGCCTAAGGAGGCGTACCTCCTTGATGAGCCCTGGTGGAGGGCTCGCACCCCTTCTGAGATGCGTGAAGGAATTGCTACTTTGCAATCCCTTTAGGATCGCGCTGGGCGCTCGTTTTCCAATGGCCCTTCTTCATCTTCGGATGTCACTTGTCGTACTGTTTGACAAGGCCGAAAATGTCGGCCATCCTTTGGGCCCGAGGTTCCCAGCTATCCGCCGAAGGCGGATAACCACGCCAACGGACGAGATAACTCTTCCGACGTCCCTTCACCTCGCGGTGGCTTAGCAAACGTTCCACGAGGAAACGCTTCTCACCATGAGAGTTCACCAGCGGATTCGGTGGTCCGATTATTTCATCGGACTTGTCTGCTAAATTATACAGGTTTGCCTGTGTAACTCGTGAGCTGCGTTGTGATGTTGATCACGAACGGGATAAGCGTCGCCGCTTAGAGGACATTGTGCGACAGCTTGGGTTTGACCATGTGAAGTCTCGGGCAAACAATGCTGTCGCACTATTGGAAAATGAACGGCGACTTAATTCTCTAAGTAACTAGCTGGCGACAGCTCGTCAGGAGATCGTCCAATATCATGGGACGATCTCATCTCTACACGACCAGGTATCGAATCTGGTTCGTGACAACAAGAATCTGAAGGGGATTCTTGAGAGTAATGGCTATCTTCGTCGTTCGAAGAAGCCGCGTACTGAACGTACGGACGAAGACGTCCCACATAAAACGTAGGATGCGTACGCATCCTGCGTGGCAACTCGATCGTGTATGCGTTGCCTAGTTGGCGCAATACACGAAACGGGCCGATGTACTTGGGAACAATTTATTGCTGCCACGTTGGTCACTACATGTTTAGGTAGGTTTACTGTTGACAGTAAAAGTAAATCACCTTTAATAAATGTCTGAGCATTTGCCCTTACATTATTGTCTGCGTTTCGCTTTTGCTTGTCCACCGCTTCTGCGATGAAGTCTTGCACGAAACGGACTACCTCTTTACGAGTTAGCAGGATATCCTCGGCTGACTTCTTGCTTTTGGCTGTAGTACATTGTGAATGCACTGCAGCGATATCTGCTACTAAATCACCGAGAAGATTACTGTTCTCACTTGTGATACCTCTAACGATGCTGACGTCGTTAGCATCATCATAAGTAAGAACGCCATCGCTTTTGCTTTCTTCACCGAAGTCGAATGGTACGACTTCGGTTACTTTCGCGTCGACCATAACGTCGTCGCGTGATGAGCAAGAGCCAAATTGGTTCTCGCTCGAGCGAGTCCTTCCCCCCTTATTTAGGATCACCCTCTACTATAGTGAGGACACATGGATGGTGAAGGACATTCACGTAGAATGGTGTATGTGTCGTGAACGCATGCACCGATTTGATCATGGCGAGTTCGACCATCGACAAAAGCTTACTTCAACTCGTAAACGAGTGGACATAACCTCGAAGTATCTCTTCGAGGACGCGATTGGCACGTTCTTTCTGACCATCGGTTTCTGGACGGTCAGAAGTAGACATAGTAAGCCGTGTTCCAAGTATTTGAATTACGGAACGCCTAAATTCAATCATGAACCGGGGGCCCCTATCGAACACAAGTTCACGGGGTAAACCGTGCAATAGAAAGATTGTATCGATAAACACACGAGCACAGCCCTCTGCTATAATCGACTTAGGTACAGCAACAAGATGTACCATCTTGCTGAACCTGTCTACAAACACGAGAACACCATTATTCCCGTAAACGTCTTTGGGGAACCCAAACACGAAGTCCATTGATACGGACTCCCAGCACTCTGCCGGAACAGGTAGAGGCTGCAACGGTGCACGGAGTGAAGGACTAGGCCTCACTCGTTGACACACCTCGCAAGCACGCACGTACTTGCGCACAAACTTATACTGGCGTGGCCAGTAAGAGTCGCGACTGACCGTGAGGTAAGTCTTCTCACGGCCGCGATGCCCACTTATTGGTGCATCGTGACATGCAAACGTGATCCGTAACCTGAGATCATGTTGTGGCGGTACAACGACACGAGGCGTGTCGTTGTTGACGGCTGTGTAGTACAGTAAGCCGTTCCGCTGGGTGTATCGATCGAGAGAAGATCGATACATGGCAGGCAAGCGCTTCTTAGCTTGCATGGATGGGTCCTTGAGGTACTCCATCAGGTGTACAAGATCATTATCTTGTGCGCATCCCTTTCTAATGTCGTCGAGTAAACTCGATGACAAGACGCTGGTACTCAGCGTGGCGACAGGTGGTGTTCAAATCACTATCGGATTGCACAGTCGGCTCTAGGTCAGACCGACATAAAAGAGCATCGGTGACGACGTTTAGTCGTCCCGGTTAATACCTTACGGAGAAGTTTTACTCCGCGAAGAACGACAATCATCTCGCTATTCGTTGCGAGAGGTGTGGACTGCCTACAGCCGTGCGTAATGCGCATGGCCTGTATGCACTATGAACTTCGATCTATAAGGTGATAAGGTATACCTCACCACTGGGAGCGGCAACACACAGTGATTGTGTGTTGGGAGCAACCTTCGTCAGAAGTCCCTCCAACTCTGTTGACGTAGCTGGATCAGTAGGGCAATCCACCCCTAGTGACCCCGACCGTTTTTTTGATGGTCCACCACATTGTTGCGATTTTGCAACAGTGCGGGACATACGTCTCTGGCCCTTCTTGGGAGACGGTCGATTTTCACTACAAGTGTTACGAGACACTGGGCGTGGGGCACTACACTCATAAGCGTAGTGGCCCAACTTCTGACAGCGATTGCACTTTTGCACTCGCTTGTACCCTGGAGAGCGAGGTCGCTCGATATTGACATAGGAGAGGTCTATTGGCTCTGGATATCCGCCCTCCTATCGCCTCGGTGTACGATAAGATCCCAAGTGGACGTGAGCCGGTTGTAGGCTAAAGTCCTCCTGTTCCGCTGCAGAGATCGCTTGGTCCAGCGATTCTAGTTCCAAGCGGAACAGGTGGGTCTTGACAGGACAATCTGTCAGACCCTTGATGAACACAGTAACGTGCGTGTGTTCATCGATTGGGTTGAGCACGATACAGCTATCGAGGTATCGTACGTGTTGGGCGTAAGCGTGTATATCACGCTTATCCTGTTTCAAATCCAGGAGCTCAGCCCGAGCCCTGCATTCGGCGCCAGGCGGTTCAAACGTGTGTTTGAGCCGCGCCTTGAAGACATCATACGTTGAATAAACGTATGGGTCGTGCAGTTTGAGCCCTACGGACCAAGCTTTGGCACGTCCTGCCAAGTTCGACATGGCGAACTTGACCTTCATCGCATCGTCATCGATGCGACGAGCCTCAATGGCATCGTCGAGCTCGACGAACCATCTTAACAAGAAGTCGCTTTCGACTGCCTTGTACTTGGAGACATCAATCTTCAAGGACTCGGGTCGACGTGTATACGTCGACCCGGCAGTAGCAGCACTAGCCTGCTGTTGTCTCAACAGTTCAGACTGTTGAGCACCCTGCTGCATCAACAAGTCAGCTTGTTGAGCGCCTTGTTCTCTCAACAGTTCAACCTGCTGAGAACCTTGCTCCTCTAGCAAGGTGAGTTTCTTTACAACTTCGTCAAGATCATGTTGTATGAACTTGGCGATGGTTGCGTGTTGGTCGTCTCCGCTAAGAGAGAGCAACATGGCACCAACGGCAGGGTTGCCGATGGTTTCAGCCATATTCTGAACCGCATTCCATTCGAGATCACTTAAATGGCAAAAATTATCATATGCTGATTCCCATAGCGGTTGGTGCAGTGGTCGCTGAACAGACCACGAAGTGTTACCAGGTGTAAAGAGCCATACTGATAGCGGTATAGTCTACTTTTACTGATGAAAGTTAAAGCAGGTGCTTTAGAACCTTTCTCACACAAAGAGGCAGAGGAAGCTTATCAACTCAACAAGTGCTTAGTTGAGAAGGAAAAGATAACTGTATTTAATATAGCTAAACTATCTAGAAAGGCTAAATCATCAATAAACTTGACTTAACTATATTAAACGTTTGGATCTGATAGCGAAACTAGGGGAAGAATTATCATTTGTGGCGACTCCAACCTAGTGATTCGACAGATGCGGGATGAAATCGATTGCAAGGCTCCTGGACTGCAGTTGCTACGACAGAAAGCAATGGAGAAGCTTCGATCATGGCCGATCCATGAGTTCTTACATATGAAGCGCGACTGGAACCAAAGTGCAGATCGACTGGCGAGTACTTCTTTGCAGCAGGAAAAAGTGTGATCATCACTTCGGGAAGGAGATCGCCAAGATCTCATTAACCTCAATAGACTGGATGAGTTGTTGAAGTCGAAGCATACCGAATCGATGGTTAATGCTGCTGCGATTACCAGATCAACTAGGAGAAGACGTCAACCACCCGAGATTTTGCAAGTAGAATTTGTGCAGCATATGCGAAGTGAACGTATACGACAAGCTCAAGATGAGGAATGTTGGATCGCTAACCTAAAGATTTTTCTAATCGGTGATATAAAAATTTCAGTATGGAAGAAGCGAAGTTATGCGCCAAGATTGCAAGTAATTACGAAGTGGATGAAAGCAATCTTCGATTTTTTTGCCCAAGAGCTGTGAGAAATTCGGAAGATCGCGATGAAATTGCTCGTTTGGTGATGCCAGAAACTCTTCAGCAAGATAATCTGCATCACTACCATGCCAGTCTGGATGGATGGAACCAGGAGATCGGCAGGACGTATCAACGGATCCGATCTCGTTTTCATTGGAGAGGCTTGTATCGCAGTGTACAACGATATGTGAGCGAATGCACTGACTGCGAGACTGGAAAAGGACGTCTTGTTATTAATGGAGAGTCTCCGGGAAATTTACAAGCTACTTATCCGTTCCAGATTATTGCCATGGATCATATTCCATCGCTGCCTAGATCTTTTAAAGGCAACACTGAATTATTGGTCTGGGTCGATCTATTTGCGGGCTATGTGGTTTCCAAGGCGAGCAAATCTAGAACATCTCAAACGATCGCCTAGAATTACGAGGAGTGTGTCTTTCGACGATTCGGTGCGAGTGAAGCGATACGGCACGATCGGAAACCTACATTTATGTCAGATTTTTTCCGTGCGTTCAATCGACTTATTAAGCAAAAGCAAAGAGCGACCATGGCATATCGCCCTCAAGCAAGTGGGAATGCTGAACCTATGGTTCAGACATTAACCCGAGAGATTTGTTATATTACCGATAAGAAAAATCTTTAGGTTAGCGATCCAGCATTCCTCATCTTGAGCTTGTCGTATACGTTCACTTCGCATTCGCTGCACAAATTCTTCTTGCAAGATCTCGGGTGGTTGACGTCTTCTCCTAGTTGATCTGGTAATCGCAGCAACTTTAACCACCGATTCGGTATGCTTCGACTTCAACAACTCATCCAGTCTATTGAGGTTAATGAGATCTTGGCGATCTCCTTCCGAAGTGATGACCACACCTTGTTCCTTCTGTAAAGCAGTACTCGCCAGTCGATCTGCACTTTGGTTCCAGTCGCGCTTCATATGTAAGAACTCATGGATCGGCCATGATCGAAGCTTCTCCATTGCTTTCTGTCGTAGCAACTGCAGTCCAGGAGCCTTGCAATCGATTTCATCCCGCATCTGTCGAATCACTAGGTTGGAGTCGCCACAAATGATAATTCTTCCCCTAGTTTCGCTATCAGATCCAAACTTTATAGTAAATCCCGATATTCAGCTTCGTTTACTGTCAAGTCCGTTGTATGCTCCGACGCAGCGGCCACAATAGTCCACTCGGGAAGTTTCCATATTATCGCACTGTATGATCAACCCTTTCGCTTGGTTCGTGTCGATCCATCGAAACTGGCGACCAAAAGACTTTCATCTTCTTCCACCGTAGGCGGTGGCATACTTAGAGTTTGCCTTGGCTGTTTCCGGGGAGCGATCGCGATCAACACTTCATCAACTTCTTCACGGGGAGTCACACTTGCAACCAGGGCACCAAGTATCTCATCTTTGCCCTTTTCACATTTCTTAATCTCCAACGTCCAAGTCGATAATAATGCGGCCCACCTACCTAGCCTGCCATTGATACCGGAGGATTGCACCAACCAGTCCATCGTCGAGAACCGCGTAAGAAATTTAATCTCTCGCGAGACCAGCACGCAATAACATATATCCAAAATCCGAAGTAAGGCTAGTATCTCCTTCTCGACCATTCCGTAATTGATTTCATTCGGCTTCAGCGTTCGGCTTGTAAACGTAACTGGCCAATATATACCATCATATTCCTGCAACAAAGCTGCTGAAACTGCCCATTTACTTGCATATACGACAGTTACCGGAAGCCTATTTGGATCGAAATGTTTAAGGATCGGGATATTAGCGATCTTGGCTTTCAACATGGTAAATGCGACATTGTTTTTTCCCATCGAGTCCGACCTTCTAGATCTGGATCGCCCCCAATATCGAACTTTTGATCTGAATCATTCCTGGTTGCGACAGTCGAATCCAATGCATTCATCTTATCAGAACAGCGGATTTCGTGGAAATCTGCTTCCCTTAATTCATATAGCACTGACGAATAGATCGCAAAGTCTTCGACAAATCGACTATAGTAATTCAAGCTTCCCAGAAACGATTGCATCGATCGCAACGTTTTTGGGAACGGAATGTTCACCAGCGATCCCAAATCCTTTTGGTGAGCTTCTTTTCCTGCAAGCGAGACTTGATGACCCAGGTAATCCACCTTACGTCGTCCCCAAAAACTCTTAGCGAGACTGATCGACAAATTCCATTCATTGCATACTTCTAGCAATCGCTTTTAGTTTATCATATAAGAAGATTCACGATTTTTCTGGTATCAATATGTCATCAATGTATGACCTTCGGCCAAGAACAGAAGGTTTCTGTCGTGTAGTGGGATTCGCAAAATTGCTAATGCGATTCCAACACTGGCGCCCGGACGAACGACTTACGGAGAGACGTTGCAAATAGAATGGAATACAGTGAATGGTGGTGCTCGCAGTTCTATGTTGAATTAACTATGGCCTAGAACTACGCAGCTGCGATCCTGATTTTTCGATGGCGATCCGCGTGCGAATTGGAAAGCCTAAGTATGTGGAAGACGGTCTGGTGTAGATCACGTCACTATGGAAGAGTGGAATGAGGTGGACATGACATATCACATAGATGGACCATTTCACATGATCCGAGGAACGGTGAAGGTGACAAGTTGTTGTCCGGCGGACCGCGATCCGATACAATATTGCGATCCGATACTACTTATTAGTACGCGATCCGATACTAAAATATATACCGCGATCCGATACTAAAATGGTATTAGATCCGATCGAGGTAGCGATCCAGATCGCGGCAATATTGGAGTGAACCACATTACAATATCTGATTTTTCCGAAAGGGTGATACGTGGCAATAGATCCTGGACTACAGATAGGCAGAATCATAGGTTTTGGTATTTGATTGGTTAACATTAACAGAGTTCAATTTTACTTCTAATACACGCGTCGACTTCTCTTCCGGACCTTGCGTTTTTAGTTAAACCTAGTGAATTAGATAATGAAGCTAAAAAATGTACCATAAGTTATAACAGGTAAGCTTAAGCTTGACGCAGCAAAAATCATCAGCACCTCTCTCTTTTGCTAAGTACTAAAACGCCATAAGTAAATTTCGGCCATATACGACGTAGCACATGCGTCAGCGCATGTCTGCTAATCTATGAATGCCCGCGTTTTTGTACCGTGCAGACCCCTTCGGCGAGTATTATGCTGTTTCAGACTCGAATTTGCAGCGTTTTAGGAATGGTGGCGGTCCCAGTTCAGCCGCCGCGCCAAGCTGCGCCACTGTCAGCAGAAGACCAGCTGAAATTCCAGGAGATGACCATGCAATTGCTGGACCGCACCTTACGAGACATGGATGAACATGACGCGGATCCTCGTTCGCACGACAAACAGGACCCTCGTGTGTGGAAGAGAATTCACCACAAAGAGCATTTTACCACGTACACGCGGTGCGATGACGCACCTGAAGCAGCCTACGTGGCGGCAGACGGCGGCCGTAGTACCACGTCTCGACCGTCCTGCTTGGTATGGGTTTTGTTCAATGTCCACTCAGTGAATTGATGTACGGCGTCTTTATGGGCAACAGCCAGGCGATGGCACTCAAGTCCGCCGTCGTGGACAAGAATATCGGCAATGGGGCTGTACTCAAGGAGCTCCTGGGGCCCACTGAGGAAGACCCGTTCCGATTTCTTGCGCTCAAGTGGATCGAGGTGCGGCCGCCTCGTGGCGTCTCTGGAAAGCTCGTGGCGCCCCGAGAAGTGATGTTCCTAGGAGGCACATGTACCATGAGACGTCGCGGTACGGGCGACTTTATCGGCTACGAGGTGCATCATTCGATTGACCACCCGGCTTTCCCTCCTGTGGACGGACTGCGACGCACGCGCATCGTTATCGGCTCCATCTATCGCGAACGACCCAACGGAACGGTCGACTTGTTTACCAAGAGCTACAGCATGGAGGCTGATATGGGCAGCATCCTTGGTCCTTTGGCCATGGCCCATGCGGCCAAGTGCATCGAGCAGGTTTGGACCGTGCCCGACTTTGCCTATGCCAAGAAACTGCGGTGGTGCATTGACCACCGCGTGCACAGCAACAACGCCAAGGCGCTCCAAGCCAAACTGGCTAAGCGCTGCGCCTCATGCGATAAGAGCGTGGCCACAATCTGGAAGTCTAGAGCGGCGTACCGCATCTGCAATCTGTGCAAGGCGCCGCTGTGTTCCAACTGCCGCGTTAAGAAAGATCTTTACGAAATTGACCCGTATTTTCGTGCTCGCAAATTCCCGGTGCGGATCTGCCCTCCCTGTCGGGGGTTCGTAAAGCTGCTGGACGCGAAGGAGATCCAGAGACAGGAAATGCTGCGACCTCAAAGCGCCGAAGCGGTTAACCCGTTGACGCCCAGCACGCTGGATGTGCTGGCACACAATTTCTCGCTGGACAATAGTTTCTGTACAGCATCAGTGGAGAGTTTGTGCATGATGGACTCGCCTCGTGCACGCTCCGACAGCGTTAAGACTGACTTACTACATTGAGGTAAACTTGTAGGAACTAGCTGAGAAAAAGCAGACAACTGTACGTGATAAATTTTTGTTCAGGATTTTGTGAAAAATTTGAGTTAATGCTTTCTTGTACAAGCGATTTCATTGATGAGATGAAGGTGCATTCAGCGACTCGATTGATCTTTGGAGTGAGTTTAGAAATGGATTTGGCCACCATGCTTAGATCCACCATTTGTGACCAAATTTGTTTACGGTGCTCACGGTCAGACAGCACCACTTCATCACGCTCGGAAATTCTAGCTTGAGATGTCTTGGCAAGCTCAGCGCCTCGAAACGAGTCGATGGGCGGATGTGCAGTCGGCGATAGTACAAAGAGTAAGTACCCTTCTTTTGCAGATAGTGGCAGTGAAGCTCACCGGGTATTCGTGAAAACTTCCAACAGCATTTGTCGCCAAAAACCAATCGGCCTACGTGCGATGTTCACGGATGCAAGGCGGTCGACTTGAAGCACACAACGGTTTAAATAAGCACGTCCTCCTGTCGAAGTTGCAGTTGGTGTTGACTTCTTTGAAAGTACAGGGAATTCGACAATTGGAGCAAGTGGTTCGAGACTCCGCACAGAAAAAGAAGGCGCTACTTACCTGTTAAACAAGTCGTTGGTGCACGTCACGCAGCTGCTTGAGAATAAAGCGAAAGAGGTTGGGGCCAGCGAGGAAATCGAGAAGCACTAAAAACGTTTGCGTAGTCCTGGTGTCTGCTATAGTAATGCTACTGCTAATGTGTAAACTTTTACTTGTAGAGACAGGCTTATGTTTTCCTTGACCTCCATCCAGCAGCTGACGGAGGCCTTACATAAATTTCTTGACGTTTGTGCACTCGACTGTATTTCAGGAGGTATAAATTCTGGTTACATAAGCAAAAAAAGCAAATCTCAATTTTAACCTTTACGTCGAGGTGTCGGCAACAATAGACGACGTCGCAACCATTTTCTGTTCGTGTCACCCAGATGCATGTATTGTACTACCTTACGGACTACTGAAGCGGAATGTGTACGTCGACGAGTTGTCGAAGAAAGCGGACAAACTACATCCCAAGAAGGCACTGAGTCCAAGTGGATGTTGAGGTAGCCGACTTCATTGAGGTCTGCTCGGTCTACACAACGACGTGACAGAAACACGATGTTACATACGCCAATACGTGATGCTGCAAACAACCTGACGATGAGTTCTTCAAAGATAATGAAAACTGCACCCTCGTGCATTCGCCACAATGGCAACGAAGACGCGGTGATGTCCGTCGCTATCAGTCACTCATGTACGAAAGGCTTCGTAGTCATATCGACTGCGCCCACGACTGCATGTGCGCTATCGTTTATGCATATACGTCATACATATTCAGCCGCAGCAATTGGCGAATACATAGACAACAACGATGGCTTTAGCGACTTGGGGGTAGATTGTAAAGGTCGAAGCTGACCTTAATGCAAGGAGATCAAAACTTTGACGATGCACCAACACCCTGGACTATCATGCGGCCGCTCCCTTTTTAAGTTGCGCTGTCTACCAAAGCACGCGCAGCGAGGAGAAAACCTACCTCGTTTTTTCTTACTTCACTATGGTATACTTCATCACAAAGCGAAGGGTGTCGGTACGTCGGTTGTCCGTTTGTCGCACTTGGCAAAGCTATGTATGCGCTAACAACGCGATGGTCAGAAAAGCAATGTAGAGATTTGACGTGATTCCAGGAATTCACCCGGGCTGGTGGAAGATTGTACGCATGCCCAATCTAGTGTCTTTTAGAACCTTGAGGGTCACGATCACGATCCTGGCAAACCAAACGCTTTATTTTTGTTGACAGAAATGACTGTCAATAGAATCTGCAAGCTTAGAAATTGTTTGTCATTTTGTAATACATGTAGCAAGGAATTTCTCAGTCAAGTCGTGTCGCGGTGGTGATAGCGTGCGTTTGCCGCGAGAGGCGGACTATCAAATGACAGCTGGTACAATAGTGGAAAAGTCGGCACGAAAAGGCGTTTTGTGCGTGGAGAGGAGGTATGTTTATGTAATTTAAACGTGAAAAAGAAGCTGAGAAGTTGGCGTCTCTCTCAACGTTTCTGCGTAATAAAGGTCTGCGCGCATTGTTTCCACTGATAAATGACTTTTCAAACGAATTCGGCGACGACGGAGGGCTCCTTCCTTGTGCATAAGCCTGACATAGTGGGCCAAGGTTAAGGTTAAGGGTGGGGGTAGGCGCCGTGGACGCGTTAGGACGACAGCGAAGCGTGTGACTTAGGTAACCGCATGATATCCAGGGTGTTGGGCTCCACCAACCTGAAAAACTAACTGTTGGAAATGGAAAGATGCACTCCCGCAGAAGTAGGTAGAAGAAAAAGTAAAATATATTGAGCAGTAGCTACTCTCGTTTTGTTAGTACTACAACATGCACTTCAGCGACTTGACCATGTCCTTGGCAGATAGTACTCCTCTTACCTACCCATCTCGTACCACATCACAGCCCTATCCCCCTGTCCCAACTGTCAAGGTGTTGGTAGTCCATTTATTAAGCTGTTGCCCTGTCTCTCCCTGCTTCATCTGCACGATCCTCTCCTCGTGGTTCCACATGTCAAGCTAGGTGACATCGTCCTCCATTTTAGCACGTGAATCTTAAAATTTGAAAAACCCGATGGTGTAATAACAGTAACCTGTCTACATTAACCTTCTGAAAAACAATATTAATCATCTCGAGCGGCTACAAGTTACTTTTTAACTGTCTTATATGGTAATCTCTATAAATATATAGAACTTGGCGTCCTCTAAGTATTAATTTAGACAGGCTATACTGAACCGCGAAGAGAATTCTCCATTCAGCACCGATCCAGAACAATCTGAACAAGTGAGAGTTAACCCGAAAAGCAGAGCAAGTCGACACCGCGCAAGAGGCCAGGGATTTGTCATGATGATGCCTGTTGGAATGCTACAGGACTCCCGGTTATGCGTCCAATGTCCTTGAAAGCAGATTGTGTGAGCAACCGGATAAGTGTGCGCATTTATAACCTCGGACTTATTGGACCTACTCACGGGGCGTCCAAGTATTGAGCCAGCCGAAAAAGGGAGCGAGGGGTAGAATCATTGCGTCATGGCACAACCATGAGATTTTTTTTTTGCACATAGTCAACACAAATACCAGCACCTTTCTATGTTTAGGGGAATTTTTTGCGATGAACGACACCCTCGCTCTCCCCGGTCGTCGATGCGATTAGCTCAGTCTCGAAATTGCAGCATCGAATACACCTCTACTTAAATACACCCACCAGCGCTACAAAATTACAATGGTGTCTCTGACGTCCATCCTAGCCATGACCACGTTTGTTGCCACGACCGTTGATTACGTTGAGGCACACGGCTACATTAGTAATCCTTTAGGCACATTCTTGAAACAGTATCATAAAAGCGACTGGGTTGCTCAAATTACTCCCCAGTGGAAGGCTGACTGGGATGGCTGTAAAACCTTTGAGGAAATTTTGGCGTTGTTCAACAAGCTAAAAGCTGCCAACAACTACAAAGATGTCCGATCGCTGATGGACGGTAACCCTCTATACGGCCCGAAGTGCGGTCACACGGATCCGAAGGGAAAGCCCGTGCCTATTCCTTCCAACGGCCAGGCCACCTTTTCTCGTCCTTTAATCCACGCTGGTCCGTGTGAAATATGGCTTAACAACAAGAGGGTGTTTTACAGCGATGATTGCCAGAGCAGCCACCCTGACGGCATTTTTAAGCCTGTGGATTACTCGATATGCGATCCAAATGGCTGCGTGTTTTACTTTTACTGGCTAGTGCTACAGCGAAAGGGTACGCAAACTGTGTGGCAGTCGTATATTAACTGTGCTAATCTCTTAGGCTCTTCCGGCGGCGGAGGTGACAATGACGTCTCTCAGGAGGAGCTTCCAGGGAACTCGAACGTTTCGCAGAACAACCCCGCCAGCAAGTCCAAGGATAATTCGGCAAACAAAAATGAGCCGAAGAAGTCGGACGAATCGAAAGACTCGAAGAAAGAGTCGAATGAATCGAAAGACTCGAAGAAGGAATCGAAAGACTCGACGAAAGAGTCTAATGAATCGAAAGACTCGAATGTCTCGAAAGACTCGAAGAAAGAGTCCAATGAATCGAAAGACTCAAAGAAGGAATCGAAAGACTCTTCAAAAGAGTCAAAGAAGGATTCAACCCAGACGCCTCCCGCTGGAGGAGACTCCTCTCAGACGCCTCCCGCTGGAGGAGACTCCTCTCAGACGCCTCCCGCTGGAGGAGACTCTTCTCAGACGCCTCCCGTTGGAGCGTCTCCCCAGACGCCCCCCCTGAGACACCGGGTTACTCAAGCGCTTCTTTGCCCGGCACACCCGCGATGACGCCTGCCCCAAACAGCAAATGCAAGGGCCGTCGTCGTCGACGTTACTAGACTCCCAAGGGAAGGAGGATACTAGCGTTGTTCTTTGCACTCCTGATTACCAAGATTGCACTAATATACGTGTACCGTACTGAGCTGAAAAAGCGCCAAAGTGTTTTTGCAGCAGAGAGAATAGCTTAGGAGAATGGCTATTAATTGAATGTCTTTGTATGTCATAAGCGTTTTTACATAGTGTTTTCGTTCTCAAAATTTGCATCTACATGCGCAGAGGTTGCCGGCAATTGAGACCTTCTGCTTTGAGGTCTATAGAATCTGCGCTGTGTAAAACTTAGATCGTATGTTTAAGGAGTTTTGCAAGTATCTAGAATCTGCATTGGAACTGCGACTGACGGAATTTCGTTCTTGCTTCCCGCTCATTTGCAAATACCTCTCAGCTCCTTACCAACCAGCAATGGTGACCATAACATCGTCATGGCTGCAACTTCGGCTATCGCCAGGCTGCAGACTACGTGCAAGCATTGTTACATCGAGAAAAAAGCAAATCCGAATTCAATACAGGAAGACGTCTGAATAAATCGTACACATTTTTTGGCAATGGATAGCCAACACGGACAGGCGAATGCAATGAAGGACTCGTAGCCGCCCACGCTGCATGTTCCACACCGCCTGTCGACAAGCTTTTTGCGATGTGCCTCTCCGCCAACTTGACTGAAAGAGGTACACATGTCAACACGTCTTGCTGTCACTGTGCTACTTCAGAGAGAGCCGGTGGAATCCCACCTGGCTCAAACACCTCGGAGGTTCCCCCATCAGCTTTGAATTCAGCTCCCACTTGCATATACTTTTGTAGTGTAGAATGGCTTCACAAGTTTTGCAGTACGTCGACGATGCGTTGTCTGTAAGGCCGCATGAAAACTGATCCGGTAATTCCAAGCTATACCTGTTGCAATCTCTCTTTATTGCACTCTCTCTGTAGCGTTCAGCTTTGCTATCTTTCTAGCGTCCAGCTATGCTTGGGAACATATCACAACAATACCGTAAGTACAAGCTCAAGTATTGTTGGTGGAAAGGCTTGCGGTGGCCGCGTGACTACCAGCATATCAATGAAATGTCGACATTGATGAAGAACTCCAAACATCATTCCAAACAACATGTCAATCGAACGACAGCACCCGTACTCACACAGTGTGCACAACGGCCTGTAAAAAATGAGTCTTTTTTATTGTAACGTTGCTGATACGGCATATGTCTTGGAACGACAGACAAAGCTAATCTCTTAGCATACCTTGTAATCAATGCTAATAGACTAAATAATGACCTGTGGTTTAATAGTGGTAACGGGGTTACACGACGGTTGTAACATCATACCGAAAGTTTACGGTTGAAGTTTCTTTATTGCATATAATGTATGCTTGATACTTTTCTTTAGAAAGGTATTAAGTATGAGCGTTAAAATACGGAATTCGGTAATACCGTATCTTATCGATTAGGTTCGATAATCGATAACGCTGTACTAAGTACATCATACACAGATGTTTAGGCGATACGTCGTCCAATAACAAAGTCTGCATATAATAATTACTTTTATGATAATTAATCTAGTGTAGGGTACTTAGAGTAGGACTATTCATAAAATCGTAATGCATAGATAAAATTAGTTCTTGTTTTCTTGTGCACTTTGTGCGTTAGTTATCTGAACCTATAAGCTTCTAGCTTGTTGTTTTTTGGTTTTTTTATTTGATAAAGTTATCCTACCATACCGATCCTAACATAGTCCTGTGCGTTGTCCCTAAATCAGATTGTCCCTGCTTACGCAGAGTCGCTCGCTCGACCGCCATCGTTTCGTCGTGCACGCTTTCGTACTCTGTAGTTTTCACCCTCAATGGGGCTTCTTCTCTTCGTGCTGGTGCGTGTCACTACGTGTGCTGTGGCGTCATCTTTTTGTAGGTATCGGATTTTTAGGTTGTCGTCGGTCGCTTCTGTGAGTGGGAAGTCTTAATCACTCATACTGTAGTCCCAAAGTACTAATTTGTTGTCACGTCCTGCAATCGTTTGCTGCATATCCATTGTAGACGGGCACTTCTATGAAGTTGCCTCTTACTACGAGCACACACCTTATGCACAAGCAAGGAAGCGGTTAGACCGTCTTACCTTCGCGTGCGAGGGTGGTTGGGAGGTTGGTCGACTGCTTAAGCAGTCGTACCACCAGTTGCCTCTCGCTTAAGCGAGAGTGCAACGAACTTCTTAACAAGAAGGCACCGACGTCACGCAGAAGCTTTTCAACTTCTCGTGGGTGGTGCGTATGTTTATGCAAATTCAAGACTGAGGTATATATAATGAATTATAATTCAATATAAACTTAACTACCGATTAACTATATATATAAACATATATATATAGATCGGATACGCGACTCTTTAGAAGCGTATCCTGACGCATGAGCTTAAATCTAGATTTAAGACCGCAACTGACGTCTTTCTGAGACGTCGCGATGCCTAGCTTCAACTAGCGTCATCCCTTCTCATGTGAATCCATAAATGGATATCACATTCACGAGGGTGGATCACATTTGTGTATCGCACTCAAGTGACAGGTTAAAAGTAATCATGAATACTTTTAGACCAAACATTAAGTAATATACTTAATGTTTACGTGTAACTAGTTGCCCTGTTACACCATCCCCCGTTTTGAACGATTTTTACATTTTGTAAAACATCGCCTAAGAGACAGAGAGACTTGCGAGCCGTTTATAAACGCGCTGCTTTAGTCTACTCAACTCTCATGCCACCGAAACGTGGTAAGGCTGATGGGTCGCCTGCAAAGGCACCCATGCAGTCCAGCACTAAGCGCACGCGCCGCGATTTATCGCAGCCGTCGCAGAGTGCGTCAGGTGTGGTGGAGTGGGATTCGCTAAATTGCTGATGCGATTCTAACTCTCCACTGGCGCGTGGACGACCGACTAACGGAGGGGGTACCCCGATTCCGTGTATAAAGCCTTCCTCACCTTGTGTACCCGTCGGTAGGGCGGGTTGCTCTCTTCTCGGTGGACTTGAGTCGATGTTGATCCTAATTTGGTTAGGGATAGGAGGTTTGGTTATCTTGTGGAAATCTTCACAAGATAAACCGAGTACTTGGTGTGATCTTCCCAATCGATCACGGTTATCCAATAAAACGAAGCTTGAATCTTCTGACCACTTGAGCAGAACCTTCTGACCACTTGATCCGTCCTGCACTTGCTTCGCCTTGCCCTACGTGTTTTATCTGCGTCCGATCGCAGTTGAGTTGTGTTGAGAGTTCTTGCAATCCCTGGCCAAACAATCCAGGGATATGACTTGCGTAGTGTGTAGGCTTCCTCGAGACGTCGGGTGGCCAAAGAATCCAGCCCGGAAGAGAAGTCGACACGTGTATTAGAAGTAAAATTGAACTCTGTTTAGTGTTAACCAATCAAAACTCGAAACCTACAATTCTGCCTATCTGTAGTCCAGGATCTATCACCACGTGTCACCCTTTAAGGAAAAATCAGATCTCAATATGTGGTCCACCCCAAATGCCTTTGCCGTCCCGATCCATCGGCGATCTTGCCTTATCCTTGGATCGCGATCCGAATCAGATCGCGTATCAGCTCAGGATCGCGGTCGATCCATAATGCGTAATCCTTGTGAGTTGGATCGCGATCTAGGTCGGATCGCGGACCTACGTTGTATCGCGATTCTGAGTCTGATCGCGGTCTACCTTGGATCGCGGTCTACCTTGGATCGCGGTTTACCTTGGATCGCGTTCAGCCTTGGATCGCGGTCCTGATTCGGATCGCGGTTCTGAGTCTGATCGCGGTATACCTTGGATCGCGGTCTACCTTGGATCGCGTTCAGCCTTGGATCGCGGTTCTGATTCGGATCGCGGTTCTGAGTCGGATCGCGGTTCTGAGTCGGATCGCGTTTTCCAAGTTGGATCGCGTTTTCTGCACAATGTTTCGGGATCGATCCTTGATGTGTGATCCACATAACTTGGATCGCGATCTACAATTTATGAAAATTGTTTACTCGCTCCTCCACAGTGAAATAACAGAATCACGGATCGCGGATCCACCTGAATACTAAGATTGCAGTGCGATCCAGACTTGGATCGCGGTGCTATCCAAACTCGATAGCGATACGATATGTATCTCGGATCGTGATTTGTCCATTACAATTAATTGAGGCCGCGATCCACACTTTGAGAAATTCCAATATTCCGCATTCAAGTAAAATCCGTGCAATTTTAATACATCCAGTTGGATCAACCGATACTGGAACCAAGTATATCCAAGCGGTGATCTATTCCATGATAATCCAATATAACATGGAAATATGATCCATGCCACGATCAACGGTACTTTTCCATTCGATCATCCATAAATTACGATCGACTTCACCACACCCAATAAGTCATTTTAGTAAGTGACTTAGTGGTGGAAAGGGATCCAACCGTTATGGGAAAGGGATCCAACCGTTGGCGAGAAAAGTCCCGATAATTCGGCTCCGGATTTATCGATAAAATTAATACATGGACTTAGCCAAAATTCCTAATCGACTTTACCACACAGGCACTGAGGTGAATCTTCCATCTCACGATAATGGGATGAAGATCCATCTCTCATTGTAGATTACAATGAGACTACGCCATTGCCATCACCCCAAAGTGGCGATGAGCATAGTGCATTGATGGGACATATGTCCCCATCATTTGAGGCACCCGTCCTTGAGGAAGCATCTATGCTTCCTACTAGCGGAGGTAAAACCCCGTCGTCTGCGCCTACGAGCGCAGCGACTAAGACTGAGCGCGCTACTTCAAAAGGAGTAGTCGCGACTCAGTCAGATGTAACTTCTCAAGCTGATGTCTTGACAATCCATAATGGAGAGTCAGACTCAGGTGAGTGTGAGCTTAAAGCTCCACCAAGTACACCGTCGGCCTCACTAGCCCGCCGTCGCGAGGGCGGTTACGTGAGTGGTGGCTTGCCACCAATGCCACCTCCATCTGAGTGGATGAACTCGGATGGGTCTAGTGCAGCGCTTTTGCAGCGTTCAGCTATAGACGCTCATAGATTTTATAGCGTCTTTCCTTTGTGGAAAAAGTAGGGCAAAGCACTTGGTCGTTCTTTCCCAATTTCAGTCGTGCTGCGTTCTAACGAAACAGCCGACGACTATGAAGCTGAACTTCGGCTTCGTGTTACCTTGCATGAAGATGCAACTTAACAGCGGTCGCAGCGAATCAGCTTCGCCATGAAGCGTGCGCATGAAATTATGGGTGGTAAGCGACCCCCAATTAATTCTCGCCACGCTTCTTCTGCTAGTCCTTCCGGACCTAGCAGAAAGAAGACAGCTGGTGCTGCTTCACATAAGTAGCCACCAGCCCAGGCACGTCAACGCGCAAAGCATCCACAGGCTCCCACGAGTCAAAGCTCGATGGGTAACCCTTCCACTGGACAAGGATTTGGAGCTTTCGCTTTACAAAACGGTGGGCCAACAAGGAAGCGCGTTTTTCCTTCCGTGTCCACCAACACAGGTGGAGCCCGATAGGAGCGGCGATTACGCCCACCTACTCGCGGCTGCCTATCCTGCTGCTGTTCAGTCGCAGGCTGAGTCCGCTGCGCTGAAGAGGCAGGTGACAGATCTCGAGAGTCAAGTCTCGCGACTGACCTCGGATCTGCGCGATGTGAGGACGAGGGACCGTCAGGGGTATGAACGCCTGAAGACCTGTTTGTACATCTTAGAGCGACTGGTGATGAGAGACCCGCGTCAAGCGCGGAGTCCTTCTCGATCGCCGAGTCCTCTATTGCCTCGTTCGTATACGGGGAGCCTATCGGCCTCCTCTTCGCCTGATCGGCCGCGACACTCGACTCACAGTCGACGTCACCATCGGTCTCGTTAGACCGATGTGGATATGTGATCTCTTCTGGATCAACATACCGTTTCAGACGACCTACGTAAAATACGGGGTGCGTCTTCATATACGGTGGGAGAGTGAGCCTATAATTTAGGTCTCCAACTTCTTCAACCACTGTAAAGGGCCCAATGAACCGGGGCAATAGCTTAGTAGTACCACCAGGTAGTACAGAAATTGCATGTTTAGGTAGGGTAGCAGTACTTAATAGCACTTTGTCCCCCACACTAAAGTGTTCATTGTTTTTGCGACCATGCTGGTCTGCATATTGTTTTTGCTTGTCCTGTGCGCTTGCCATCGCGTCACGGCCTTTACGTGTGATGGCTAATCGCTCATCCACAAAGCGCTGAGCTTCGCTCACGCTTTTAGCATCCAGCTCGCCTATGACGCCTCCAATAGGTCGTTCATGGGTCGACGCTGTTGATAACACTATAGTGCCATCTTCAAGGAGCACTGGCATTTCTTTCCGTGCCTCCTTTGTGACACCTATAGGTGTCGTGACCACTGATAAATTAGCAGTGTCACTAGGGCAACCTTGGCCCTCTTTGGCATTCGCACCGAGCGAAGCGAGGGGCCCTCCCCCATTAAGACTCGGGCTGCGTACAAACGAGACTGGCGTTCGAGGACGTCCGTTAATGTAAAACGGTTTTTAACCGTACTGGCGCGAACACTGTTATTAATAGCGAACTGCTTTCTCCATTCTTTGGGAGTCGCTATTGTACGCAACACATCCGCCACAACTCGATTGGCCTGTTCTGTTTGGCCATCGGTCTGGGGATGATCAGCGGTTGACATGTGGAGCTTGCTACCCAGCAGCTCAAACACATGTCGCCAAAAACCCGACGTAAAACGCGGATCCCGGTCCGATACTATGTACTCGGGCATCCCGTGTAGTCGATACACGTGATCCAGAAACAAGAGGGCAGCCTCTTTTCCTGAGATCTTGGTGCTACATGGTGCCAAATGCACCATTTTGCTCAATCTGTCTACAAAGACGACGAGCCCCGTCCTGCCTTTATGGTCAGGAGGTAAGCCAAACATGAAGTCCAAACTGACCGACTTCCAACAATCCGTTGGAATCGGCAGTGACTTCAGTGGCGCACTGTTCGAAGGTGCAGGCTTTATGCGCTGACACTCTTCGCAAGAGCGAATATAGTTGGCCACCCACCGATATAGGTGGGGCCACCAAAATTCCTCTGACACTCGTAAGAATGTCTTTTCACGGCCCAGATGCCCACTAGATGGCGCATCATGTCACTAGTGAAGTATCATCAGCTTGAGATCTGTGCTATTAGGGACATAGAATCTTAAGGGATCACAGGGTGACAGTTGATGCCATAACAGGCCATCACTGTAACTAAAGCGATTTAGTTTCGCTTTGAGGTGCGACGGAAGGGTAACCTTTCGTCCACCAAAATGATCCAACAGCAGGCGACAACGTTCGTCCTGACTGTAACACTCCTTGATACCGGAGGCCATTGAGCTCGTTACATGGTAGGCCTTCATGGCTGCCAATGTTGACGACGCAACTTGTGCTTTCGCACGAGACACACTTTCCTGGTGTCTTGCCTCGAAGTCTGGTCTGCGCGATAACGCGTCAGTCAAGACATTCGTTTTACCCGGCTTATATTCAACTTTGAAATTAAATTCAGAAAAGAATGTTAGCCATCTCGCCATTCTCGGCGAGAGGTGCGGTGAATTTATAGCGGTCCGCAGTGATGCGCGATCCTTATAAACCACAAAAGGTCCGGTGCCCAAGAGGTGCATCCGAAACTTTACAAGGGCATGCTTAATTGAAAGTAGCTCCTTGTCATGCACAGGGTAATTCACCTCGGCAGCTTTTAAAAGCCGAGACTGATAAGAAATGACACGGTCAACGCTGTTGTCATCCTTCTGCATGAGCGCGCTGCCGATTGCAAAATTGCTTGCATCGCAGACGACGCTAAAGGACTTATCCGCGTCTGGCAATGCCAAGACCGGTGCCTCTACAAGAGATTGCTTCACTGATGTGAACGCATCTTCTTTTTCTTAGACCATGTCCATTCTGTATCTTTTTTCAAAAGATCATACAATGGCTTAGTCTGCTCCGCATAATTCTTGCTGTACTTATGCAAGTAATTAGCGAGCCCAAGGAATTGGCGCAGATCCTTCACATGACGTGGTACTGGCCATTTCTTTATAGCCTTTACCTTTTCTGGGTCTGCTCGTACACCATGTGCACCAACAATGCAGCCCAGTAAAGGTATCTCGAGGACCCCTATTACGCACTTTTGCAAGTTCACGTATAATTGGGCGTCACCCAGAGTCTGCAACACAGCGTCTAAATGACGCTTGTGCGACTCTATCGCGCTCAGACCGTCCTCCGCCCTACTATGCACGAATACATCTTCAAAGTAACGGGGCGCGTAGGCACGGTGCTGACGCATCACGTGAGCCACCACTCGATTGAATGTTGCCGAAGCATTTCTCAGCCCTTGTGGCATCACAAGCCACTCCCACAGCATACCGCTTGGGGGGATTACTGCCGTTTTGGCTACAACGGTATCTCAAATGAGAACCTGACAGTAGCCATCCTTCAGATCCAACGCGGAAAAGATAGTTAACTTTCCCATGGAATTCAACAAAACATCTTTCCGCGAAATCGGCATTTGAGCTGGAATGGTGGCCGTGTTCATCTTATTATAAGCGTGAACCACGCGCCATCCACCTGTTGCTTTACGCACACAGAAGGTCGGGCTGCAGTGAGGCGACTTGCTCTCACGTACATGTCCCGCTTTGGCTCGCTTGTCGAAGAACTCATCGATGTAATCGATTTGTTACTTCGGCAACGGCCATTGCCTGGTCACACAATACTTGGTGCTAGGCTTCAGGTAAATCTAGTGCCTGATGCCCCTATCGGCCGGTAGGCGAATCGGCACTTTTGCTGGAAACACATCACGGTGTTTCCATAGAAAATCATAGAACGGGCTGTCCTTCAAGGCTTCCTAGCCTTGAGCAGCGAACCGTTTCTTTTTGTCGGTCTCCAAGACGCTCTCATCCATTGTGGATGAAGAGCAACAGTCCACCACGTTCTCTTCTGGAACTGGTGCGACTATCTCGTGGATCTTTCCTTCCTTTAGTTCGGACAGGAACATATCCCACATCATCTCCGAGTGATATACTATCTCCTCGGCAGATGCCAAGACAAGTTGGAGCACCTCACCTGAAGATGCCTCGGGCATTTTGTCTTCGACGGCCTCGAACAACTCGTTCGTAGGTCCGTCCTCTTGTACCGAGACTGATCCAAGGGTCACTCGTTTCGACGTGCCCTTGATCGTCTTAATACGTCTGGTGCTCGTTCTTCGAGTCAACACGACCTTTGACCTGGAAGAAGGTGCCGTTGCTATCTCGGCTAACGCACTCCTTCCAACCGCACCAGGCTCTTGGATCTGTGTCGGTTCTTGTGGCGCTTGACTTCCTGTCAGCCCACCATCAACTGCCACAGGCTCTCGGCTCTGTGCAGGACTATTGGACGCATGACTACCTGTCATCGCCCCATTCACAACACCAGTCTTTTCGACCGGGGTAGGAATATGTGTCACCTGGCTTTCCGCCAGAGTACTTCCAGCTACACCACTCCTTTCGAGCCGGGTAGTTCCTAATGTCGATTGACATACCGTCATCGCACCCTCGACTGTAATAGACACAGCATCAGTCACATAAGCCTCTCGCTAGAACACATCCTTTCCGGTGTCTTGCGTAGAGCTAGCGACTGTGCGTGTACGCCAGTCAATCCATGGTTGGTGTTTAGCCAACCAAGGCATGCCTAGGATGAGGTCATACGGACTCTCCATACCTAGCACTGTGAACTTCTCTTTACAAGAGAAGTCACTGAAACTGAAGGCGAGTTGAACTTGAACTCCCTCCGATTTGACGAACGCGCCGTTCGCTAAACGAACGGTCGCCTCTTCTCGCTTGCCATCCTAGCAAATCGACTCATCTCTTTTTCAGAGCCGCGAGTTTCACAAAGTTTTGTGATGCACCCGAATCCACGAGAAGGGTCATCACTTGGTCATAGCCTCGTACTCGAGCGTTATAGACCAAAAGGGTTGAGGTCCGACCTTTCGGAACCTCAGGGACTATGCTACCCATTTGTTCTATCACTCTGAACTTAGGGGTAGCTTCAGAGTCCGCGACAGTAGGGCATCCCGCCCCTACTGCGCTCCCGCATTTCCCCATCTTGGGCAGGTGCTGAACCCGTGCGTCGTGCACGCTGGTTTTTCGCACCTCCCTTCTGGTTGGGAGACCTTTTGCTGGCTGCCTTAGCACCAGCTGCTACTTTGGCATAGCAGCGAGCCATCATATGGCCTCGCTTGCCGCACTTATAGCAGATCACATCTGCATTGCCTAACTCCATAGGAGTGGCATCAGACCTTTCGGTCGACGGCCTGTAATAGGCTGTCGCCGAGGCGCTGTTGTAGGATTGCTCCTCAACTAAGGCAATGTCAATTGCCTCTTCCATCGTCGCTGGAACCTTTCTAAAAAGGGCCTGACGCGATGGGCCGTGCCTAAGTCCATTCATGAACGTGGCCACCTTGATACGTTCTGGTATCGGTTCCCCATTGATGGACGCCGACAGCGAACGCATCTCCTGCACAAATTCTTGCATAGAGCGTTTCGCCTGTCGTGCTCCAAAGAAGCGCGTCATAAGCAACACTTCGTTGTTAGGCGGCTGGTACATGGCGCGAATCTTTGCCATAAAGATCGCCCATGATGGAAATGCATCAGCATTAGCCATCAGCGCAGAGTATGCCCACTCTGACGCTTTGCCACGCAAGTTGGACATACCATTCTGGTGTCGTCTTCGATGAGCTGCGCCACTCCACATTGCTCCACTGCTAATAGCCAATGAACAATCGTGTGAGGGATAGTTCCATCGAACTTCGGAGGGTCCATCCGAATGGGCCTCGGTTGAGTAGGCCGGGCAGAGAGCGTCTCAACAGTTCTGTTTAGTGACTCATTACGTGCCTGCTCAAGCCTAAGCGCATCCTGAGTCTTAGTGATGGACTCAGCGGTGGCTTGGCTGTTTACCTCGGACGCGTTTCTACGCTGTCCGAGCACAAACGCCTCAAATTGCTCCAACTGAGCAACATGTTGCTCAGGAGGACAATGCAAGAGGTTGACCAGGGCTTGTTCACCAAGTCCCTGCGCCATATGCTCTGCCAACTCCCTATGTTGTTGGGAGAGGTGAGGGAAGTCACTCCAGTCCATATTAAGGACCATCTCAACCACACGCACGCTCAGAGAGACGGGTCGTGGGAAGGACTACTAGTGCTACCAAGTGTAGACGGGCACTTCTATGAAGTTGCCTCGTACTACGAGCACACACCTTATGCACAAGCGAGGAAGCGGTTAGACCGCCTTACCTTCGCGTGCGAGGGTGGTTGGGAGGTTGGTCGACTGCTTAAGCAGTCGTACCACCAGTTGCCTCTCGCTTAAGCGAGAGTGCAACGAACCTCTTAACAAGAAGGCACCGACGTCACGCAGAAGCTTTTCAACTTCTCGTGGGTGGTGCGTATGTTTATGCAAATTCAAGACTGAGGTATATATAATGAATTATAATTCAATATAAACTTAACTACCGATTAACTATATATATAAACATATATATATAGATCGGATACGCGACTCTTTAGAAGCGTATCCTGACGCATGAGCTTAAATCTAGATTTAAGACCGCAACTGACGTCTTTCTGAGACGTCGCGATGCCTAGCTTCAACTAGCGTCATCCCTTCTCATGTGAATCCATAAATGGATATCACATTCACGAGTGTGGATCACATTTGTGTATCGCACCCAAGTGACAGGTCAAAAGTAATCATGAATACTTTTAGACCAAACATTAAGTAATTTACTTAATGTTTACGTGTAACTAGTTGCCCTGTTACATCCATCGCCATATTCGCCAACTAATTAGCGGCCTGATTGCCCGCACGCAGTACGTAATTTAGATTCAGATTGTAAATTGACGTTAGTTGCCGCCGTACCATGCCTTGTAGGTACGCATACGCTCATTTTGTGCTTTTTTTGTGCCCTTCACTTGGTCTAGGACGAGCTGAGAGTCCGACCGGACCTCAAGGTGCATGTCGGACGCGAGTCCCGAGTCCCGAACGTGTCCCAAGCCCTCGATAAGATCCAAAATACTCCATGCCATTGCTGGTACCCTTGGGCTTAATCACTTTCTTTCACCAGATGACACTTTCTGTTGTAGTATCGACAATCAGCACGCCTTCTCCCGAGCTATGCTCACGGGCACCCCCATCCAAATACATTCGCCAGTGGATCGTCGCGTCATCGAGCTAGGGATCATCGTTCAATTTATATATACCAGCGCTTCCAATATCACCCCTTGGGTGCGTGTATTCAGACGTACTTGCATACCTCGGCTGGTGTTCACGAGATATCGACGCATACACTCTAGACCTCATTTCCATGCTGCATTAGCGCCAATGTTTCGCAACAATGGACCTGGCGGTTTCGTTGCAGCCACATAAGCTGCATGATCGTGAGTGTGGCTGCTTGCCACGTGTCTTACATCGTAAGTACATTCTCAGTGCTGTATTTGCTGGCCTTGTCCAGCATCCTCCTGGCCGAGGTTCCCAGTTGTGGTGTCGTGGGGGCGAAAGTATCACGCTTGGCTTGCCGTGCGTTCCATGGTTTTTGCGTCCAGCTGGTCCATAATCGCTGCCAGATATTTTGGGCGCCCACACATGTCCAGATGATGTGCGAGTGCGACTCATGAGCTGTGCACGGGAGAGGGGACAGGACAAATTATGGTCTGGGGCATTGAGATTGAGTTCATGCCACACGAGGCGATACCTAAACATACGCTAGTATGGGGTATTGCGTGGCCATGCTGACCATATCGTACTGGGCAAGTGCATACCTAACGCTTGGGCAAGCTCTTCGTCCTCGTCCCGCCACTGCTGGAACCGCCGGCGCAGCTCATTCTGTAGACTGGTTTGTTGCCCAGGCTCGTCGTGGAGATCAAATGGATTTTCCTGGCCCGGCAACGAAACTCGGGTGAGGAAGCCACTCGATGGTCTGTTCCCCCCCCCCAACGGGCACGCTGCAGGGCTTCAGACATGTTGCCTTCTGTTTAATGAAACATTGTCGACACACGTCGTTGTGGCGTGAAGCACCATATTTGTTGGCGTGGGTCCCCCCTTGCATGTCCAACAATGATTGGCCCTCAAGAGAATCATTCGAAAAATTGTGCCGATTCGGGCGCGGATGGGCCTCGTGCACTCGTGTTTCTGTTTAGTTTCGTGGATAGTCAGCAGACACGCGAGCACGATTGACCAAAGCCACTGTTCCAGATTAGCCATGGGCATTCGTCTCGTTGTTGGATTTTAAAGTTAGATCCGTCGGGGGTCAATTGGAGCTGGACTTGGCCTAAACGTTGGATTTCAATGCCGGGCCATAGTCGTTTATTGTAGCAAGTACCGTTTTGGGCCAGAATTCACGCGTGTTGGTCCCATACATCGCAAGGCCAAACTCCACGATCCTCCAGGTGCGTACTGATCATCACTCGTGTGTGGAAGCGCGTGACCCAAGCCCACCACTCGATCGGGATGACGAGTTGTCCATGGCGAGAGTTTAACCATTGAATGGTTGGTCGACAGTGTTCTTGTATTGCGAGATACTCTTGTTTCATCTCGATTGTCAGAGGAGTACGTGTGCCTCGTGCCCAATGAATCGCGCTTTCATCTCGTTGCATCGTCGTTGTAGCGAAGCGAAAGAGTAATTTTGGCAAAGTGTGATCGTATAATTTCGGTTAAGTCCGAAACAATCCATATTGATGAATCGCGATCCAGCAAAAGAAGTTTTGGAGAAGTCGCAAATGGAATGGAAAACAGTGAATGGTGGTGCACGCAATTCTGTGTTGAATTTACTAGGGCCTAGAATTACACAACTACGATCTCCTGTATTTTTCGATGGCGATCCGCGTGAACGCGATCGCTAAGAGGAAGTATTAGTATTTCTAAGTACGTGGAAGACGGTCTACGTCACTATGGAAGAGTGGAATGAGGTGGACATGACATATCATATAGATGGACCATTTCACATGATTCGAGGAACGGTGAAGGTGACAAGTCGTGATTTGGCGGATCGCGATCCGAGACTAACTATTATTACCGCGATCCGATACTAAACTAGTATAAATTCCGGTCGAGGTAGCGATCCAGATCGCGGCGATACTGAAGTGGACCACATGACAATATCTGTTTTTCCGAAAGGGCGATACGTGGCAATAGATCCTGGACTACAGATACGCAGAATCGTAGATTTAATATTTGATTGTTCAACTGTAAGAAAGTTCAATTTTACTTTTAATGCACGTGTGGTGAAGTGCTATTTTTGTTATGTGGAGATCCTAGATTCCAGTTGGATTCGGAGTATAGACCGTGGGTCAGGGACAGGGGACCAGAGAGACAGGGGCCTCGAAGGGGAGCTTTTTTATGGTGGAGAACAATCCGCAGGACCTACAGAAGAAAATCAGTATCAGGGTACCGGTTAAGCGGTAGCGAAGAGAGTTTACCATGGCCCTTCATTGATCGACCTGGCCCCTCGTTGGTAGACCCGGGTCCCTCATTGGTCGACCTGGGTCCCTCATTGGTCGACCCGGGTTCCTCATCGGATGACCTGGGTCCCTCATTGGTCGACCCGGTCCCTCGCTGGTAGACCTGGGTCCCTCATTGGTCGACCTGGGTCCCTCATTGGTCGAACCGGTCCATCGCTGGTAGAAGACCTGGGCCCCTCATTGGTCGACCTCGGCCCCTCGGGGTTCAGCCACTCTTGGCCAGTTGATACAAGGATCAGACTAGTAGACGCAAGGAATCAGAGCTTCAGGCAAGGATAGAGTAAAGGAGTTAAAAGGATAGGACTATATTAAATACTACTCAATTTGGGATCTACGTGGCACGACTCCGTCACCCAAGAAGAACTTGCTCTAAGTTACTCACTGTTCCGGGAAGGGATATCTTTTGGCCCCCCGTCGAAGACAGTTGTGTAGCGAAGTTCAAGTGCGAATAGAGCTCCAGGATATATTTGGCCTGTGAGCTCGTTCGAGCAACACCCCCCAAGACCCGCTATTGGAAGCGGTCTCCCTCACCTCCAGGTCCGGGAGCAACGTAAAGGTCAGGTGGTTGATGCCCCTGAAACAGAAGGAAAAGGCCAGGGACGACAAGCTCCCTGAAGAATTTGGCTCTAAGTCCACTCTCGACAAGGTCGATCGAGTGGCCACCTACCGGCCCACCGAGTGAATCATATCCACTCGAGGCCCCCCAGGTCTGCCTCCCTCAAGGCAGTCGTCTGCATCTTTTTACTCAAGTCCTCCGAAGATTGCAACCCGCCAGCCGACGGGTAGAGAAGGTTCATACGCGGCATCGGGGTACCCCCTCCGACAGTCGGTAGTCCGGCACAGTGAGTGGTTTGGGGTCTCATCATACAATTTTGAGAACCCACTCCACCACAATGGTGCGCGTGCCCGGATCTTCGGAAGACGCGGGATTTCACCGCGAGTCCCAAGACGATAAAGATGTTCATGTCAAGAAGGAGCACAAGACCGAAGAGCCACTGGAAGACCGATCGCCAGTGACTCAAGAAGAAAAACACAAAGGATCGAAAGACCGACCGGACCTTGGGAGAGGCCCGGTCAACATGGTCGAGGTTGAGTTTATTGAAGAGAAACCTAAATACCCTCCCTATGTCCTCGTTGAGGACACCTTGGGTCATGATGCCTATCATGATCCAGAGGACCATCAGCCGACGGTGAAAACCGAGAGGCTAAGGTCCCCAAAAAAACAACAAAACAAGATCGCGCAATCCAAGCCGACGAAGTTCCGGATGAAGGCACCCGGAAACACCAAGTCGATAGGCCCCGAGAAGGCAGGAATGGCGTCATGGACAGACGCTGATGTCACGAGGGCCTACCACCAGCGCAAGCTGAACGCGTTCCTGGAGAGCGACCCCGTCGCGAAGATCCTGGAGATCCGGCAGCTGGGTCAACTCACTGGGCCGGTGTCGACCCTGCCACGGCTGCACTCCGTCACTGACGCGATCACAGCGCTGGTCACCATGCTTCGTGAAGCGAACATGGTCGCAGGTCGTTTCGACCCGGACGACCTGCTATCCCTGGGATTCGACAGAATCACAACAACGTTAGAGCACATGCACAAGCGTCTGTCGATCCTAGTGGGTACCACGCCAGCAAAGGGACACCCACCTCTGACGACAAACACACGAACACGGTCCAGGGACAGCCAGATGACGCTTCAAGACATCAAGGTGGGTCCCCACATGTACGGAGCTGCCGGCCGCCCAGGGGCGAATCAAGGCCCATCCCAACACCTGATGCCAAGCGGCCAGAGGCAAGCAGCTACGTGGTTCCCAGGATCGTCCTCGACTGGGTCGGTCACTAGGATGCCCCTAAACCCTACTGGAGCGACGCTGCTCCAAACCCGAGCGCGCAGCGCGAAGCAGGAACCACGGGGTCTCGAAACGGCGACGCGTGGCAAGAATGAAAATCATCCCGATTTTCAACCAATGGGAAATCAGCACGAGAAAAAGTTGGAATGCTCTGCCCCGTGACGAAGATGCTGGGGGGGAGGGACCTACCTACCCGGTAGGTGATCTGCAGACCCTCTTCGTCGCGGCGATGGCAGGCAAGATTTGTGAATGAACGCCAAGTACCGCGGGCACACCCTAACGGGAGTGTAGCAGGAGGAAGACCAGAAGCGCAAAGGATGACCGCTCACCATGACCAGCATCCAGGCATACAAATGCCAAGAGGTCACACGATGACCGACGTCGATATGGAATCCGTCTGTTCCTGTAAGTTCGACCCAGACAACATGGATTTGAGAGGACCTCTGTCGATGATGGCGAACGCAGCGCTGGGACATATACCAAATATGGTCCCTCGTATTAAACTCTCGGCGACCTCGGATCTTAAAGAATTTCATGGAAGAGACCAAGACGAAGACAGAGCGCGCAGCTGGGTATCGACGGTCAAGACGGCATTCATAAGAGACCAAGCACCAGATGATGAACGATGTTTTGTTTTTAGAGGATTGCTGACTGGACCGGCACAGAATTGGTACCGTCAATTGGGTAGCTCAGTCCGAGGAAACTGGAAGGACCTAATGCAAGAATTCATGATTCGATTCTGTGGCACGGGGGTACCGGTCGCCCGCCAGTTTCACCATGCGAGGAAAAGGTCGGAAGAGACCCCGCTAGATTATTTATACCGCCTGAATGTGCTTGGACTCAGGGCGAAGATGAAGATTAAGGATGGGTCGCCCAAGATTCAGAAGGATCATGTCATCACTACATTTTGACGGTGGACGACCCAGAGCTAGCAGACAAGTTGACTATGCTGCGTCTGGCGGTCGTGGAAGAATTGGAGGAAGTATTGACAGCATGTCAGCGGACGAAGGCAAGACGAGGCAAGATGCTGTTTGGATCAAACAAGTTTCGTCAGAAGGCTCCGGCACTACCAGACAGGCCGAGGGATATGAATCTCCGCTCCATACATGCAGTACGGGCGCCCCTGGAAGACTCGAGCTCTGAAAATTCCAGCCCAGACTCTTCGGAGAACGAAGGAGATCTAAGACGAGTCTACCTTATGGAGAAAGAAGTGGGGAGGGACCCAACTGTGAGGTTCTCAAAGAATCTACCGACTAGGGAGGCCGACCAACATCACCAGGCAGTAGACCAGCGATCCGGCCCATCATCAGCGACCCCAAACACGAGATGTGCATATTGCGGGTCCAAGAAACATGGAGATCTGAATTGCTGGAAACGATTGACCTGCGACCGCTGTGGAAGGAAGGGTAATCCATCAGATCGCTGCCTGTTTGTATACCGGGGTTGTGGAGAGATTCACGAGATTGGGAAGTGCCAGATGGAGGAGTTCTATAGTTTGTTCCGTCAATGGTACAACCCAGCCAAGCATGCAGGGATGTTCCCGGAGAAACTCAAAAAGATGGCAAATTAGGACGCTCGCCAGGTTGAATCTGGTACGAGCCGAGCATTCTAATTGTTGTATCTTTGTATATGTGGGGAAACAGCCCAAGGAGGAGACGGGTATTCCAGTTAAGATTGGAAATATATCAAAGATTGGAAACTACCCTGCGGTCCATGTTGCTTCTTTAAAAAGGCCTAACAATTTTGTTCGAGAAAATACAGTAATGGAGTTGGACATATTGTCAGGCGAGTCTAGGGGGTACTGGAAATAACACGTCCCTACTAAATGGTTCAGGCAAGAGAAAGCCTCTGGAAAGGTCAACAACGACCATGCAAATTTGTTGTTCGATATTGGTGCCGAGATATCCAGAATGGATATCGCCTTTGCTCGTAAGGTAGGCTGCCAAGTTGATGAAAGTGAACGACAAGAATGTATTGGTATTGGGGAGGCCGTATACACCACGGAAAGACGCACTTGCATCAAGGTTACTCTGAATGGGAACTTGGTGTACATCTTTAAGGTGTGGGTAGGCCCTATGGTAGGCCAAGATGCAGTTTTGGGGATGGACTTCATGGTCCCAGCCGGTATCCGGTTAGACTTGGCCGACGGAACTCTCTGCCTCCCCGTTGAAATCAGGGTACAATCGATCGGGCAAAGGACACTGTACAATACTCGAGTATCGGATGCGAAATTGGGTCGGTATGTACATATATCCGTTGGAGGATGTACGGAAGTGCCTCTCAAAAGGTCGACCTCAGAACAGTGGAAATTGTGGGTCACGAGAGGCGAACGATGGGTGACCACCATGATACAAGGGATAGGGCGTCGACCGATTTTGAAGATAACCAATGTCAGCCCTCGCCCCTTAACATTGCACGAAGATACCAAGGTAGGTATGTGGTTGACCAGGGATCAAGTTACGAGAACGCCAGGGTTTGTCTCGGTAGGCTCTCGAAGATATGCGGAATGGCTAAATCTGGCTTATGAATCTACCACTGACCAAGTCGACCTTCAGGTCGACCCAACGGAAGAGGAAGAGAGGCCACTAGTGGAGAGACCAGAGTATAAGACTCCGTCACACATCTTACAGCGACCAGCGGCCCCAACCCCAATGATGAATATGACGCACCAACCGATACCCGACAGAGAAGAACAACCGTGCGAAGAGAAGGTGAATTGGCAGGAGGGGTCCACCCAGGAGCGGAGTGTAGCTAAAGAAGACCTACATGCAGTGATCACTACCAATGAGAAGGAAGCCAAACTGGTAGACCTGTTACAGGCAGATGACCAGGTGTGTTCTTTCGAGAGTGGGGAACTTTGGGCCGAGGACATAAGACCAGGATGGGCGGTCATACAGGAAGTGGACCCCTCATCCCAAGGCATTGAGCTAGAAGATATGCAGATTCCTGATCCAGATGAGAACACTCCTGAAGAGGTGGACCGGTTACGGCAAATAAGATGGAAGAAACGGCATCTGCTGATGGGCAAAGGTAACGCCTTACCCCCGGCCGCCCGAGGAGCGATATGCGATATCGATGTGGGGAACGCAAGACCGATCGCGCAACGCGTACGGAAGGTGGCCCCTCAATTCAGAGAGAAGTTAGCCGACCTGATCAAGGGACTGTTATCGGCAAAGATCGTTCAGCCTTCCACCTCACCATGGGACAGCCCAATTGTATTGTCGTGAAGAAGAATGGGGTCGATATTCGATTGTGTATCGACTATCGGTTGGTGAATGATCTTACCCAGCTCATGGTATACCCGATGCCGTTGATTAACGAATTACTGGAAGACTTGGATGGAGCTTTATGGTACTGTTCTCTTAATATGGCGAGTGGTTTTTGGGTCGTCAGTATGACCGAAAGGGCGAGACTAATCTCGGCGTTCGTTACGCCACTGGGATTATTTGAATGGCTTCGGATACCTTTTGGGCTTAAGAATGCGCCTCAGATATATCAAAGGTTGTTGGATAATGCGTTATATGGATTTTTACGGATTTCGCCAGGGGCTGCCACAGAGGAAACAAAGGATTTGTTCGCAACAGGGGAACCAGATGCAAAATCGGGCCTCTCAATATTGGGTCGACGATTATACATTGACGATATACTTGTTCTGGCCGAATCGTGGGACGTATTATGCCAGAAAGTGGAGCGGCTGCTAGACGTGTGTGACTATTGAAATTTGTCGGTCAGTGCCGTCAAGAGAACGTGGGGATGTCGGAATGTCGAGTATCTTGGCCATCGAGCTTCCAAGGAGGGACTAGAGGCCCACCCAAAAGATCTTCAGTCTTTGGTCGACCTACCTCTACCGACAATGCTGAAGGCTATGCAATCCTTTCTAGGAAGCCTAAATTACTACAGCAGGTACATCGAAGATTATGCCGTGTAAGCGTCATTCCTTTATGAACTGAGAGAGATGGATTTTCACGCTTGGAGGTGCAAATTGAAGGCTAACGATGAGGTGGCGGCCCAGGAAGAAGACGAAGAAAAATGGTCGAAGGTACAAGTAGCGTTTGCCATGCTCAAGAACAAGATTGCTACGGCGCCCATCCTACGACATTTCGACCCGGCTACAAAGGCAGTCATTATTGTCTACGCAAGTGATTGGGCCATCTCGGCGTCGTTGGTGCAGAATTACGACGGCCTGTATATGCCGGTAATGTTTACGAGCCGAACCCTCAAGTCAAACGAGGTGAACTATAGCACAGTGGAAAAGGAAGTGCTGGCGTTATTACGAATATTGGAAACTTGCTTCATGATGTTGGTCACCCGATCTCTCAAGGTTCTGACGAGACATTCTACACTAGCCTGGATAGTGAAGTCTTTAGGGTTGCAAGGTCGCTTGGGAAATTGTGCCGCTCTTTTGTCCCAGTGGACTTTGGAGATTGTGAAATGCAAGAAAGGCGAAGACCAGGTATTGGAGGCGTTAGCAGCCAGTATTACTCCTCGAGAGAATGTGGACTCAATTTTGTCGTCAATTGCTCCCAAAAAGCAATCCAGGCAAGTGGTCGACATACCGACGCCCACAGTGGAACTAAATGAAGAACTGTATGTGATGAGTTTCGATGGGTCGGCCCGGGTGAAGCAAGGAGGAGGCGCCTGCAGCGCTATTGTGTGGAGACTCCCTGCTTGGACTATAGTCGCAGCTGCATCGAAATATCTCGACAAGTCTACGGCGAATGAAGCTGAATATGAGGGCATGTTACTGGGCTTTGACCTGTTGGAGCCAATGGAGAGACGGCGTTTGATTATTTGTGGAGACTACAATCTGGTTATAAGACAGATGCGTGGAGAGATTGAATGCAAAGCTTCAGGTTTATCCCCGTTGCGGGCCAAGGCGTTGAGTAAGCTCCAGTCGTGGCCCACCCACGCAGTCTTACATGTGAAACGAGACTGGAATCAGAGCGCAGACCAGTTGGCCAGTGCGGCTTTACATCAGCAGCAAGGGGTCAAGTCGATACCGAGAGGAGATTGGTCAGGTCTAGAAACAATCAATCGGCTGCCAGAGGTGTTGGTCCCTAGAGACCGGGGTCCGTCGATCAAGGTATCTGCGGTGACGAGATCACGGTTCCCCATCAGAATATCGGGAGAGGTCATGCAAGAAGATGTGGTACAACAACTCCGGATGGATAGGATCCGAGATGCGCAAGAAGAGGAGAGCTGGGTACACTAGTTGAAGGCATATTTGAAGGGAGACTGGAAATACTTGTCAGTGGAATTGGCCAGAACTTGCAGAAAAATGTCGGAAGATTACGAGATAAGTGAAGAAGGACTGCTGGTGTACTGCTCCGGCCAGAGAATCAAAAGAGACGACCGAGACATAACTGCCAGATTGGTGATACCTGAGAGTCTCCAAGCCGACGTCCTCCATCATTATCATACGAGTTTGGAAGGCGGCCATCAGGGGATCGGACGTACTTATCATCGGATCCGACGATATTGTCATTGGAGGGGCCTGTTCCGGAGTGTTCAGAAATATGTGGATCAGTGCATGGATTGTGAGAATAGGAAAGGGAGGCCCACTTTATAAGGGAAGTCTCCGGGGAATGTTGAAGCGACGTACCCCTTCCAAATTATCGCGATGGACCACATACCATCTCTCCCCAAGTCGCATAAAGGAATACGGAACTACTGATCTGGGTCGACCTGTTCACAGGTTATGTAATGGCTAAAGCAAGTGCGTCACGGACAGCCCAGACAGTGGCTGAGGGATATGAGGAATGCGTTTTCCGCCGTTTTGGTGCCAGTGAGACGATCCGTCACGATCGGGAACCGGGGTTTATGTCGGACTTCTTCCGAGCGTTCAGTCGTATGGTGGGTCAACGTCAGAGAGCGACCATGGCCTACCGACCTCAAACGAACGGCACTGCGGAGAGAATGGTCCAGACTCTAACAAGATCGCTCAAGATGTACGTAGCCGACGTGGGACAGCGAGACTGGGATGAATACGCGGAACGTTTAACGTTCGCGCTGAACACGGCTCAAGACAGAGTGCGGGAAGAAACACCGTTCTATCTGGTACATGGATGGGATGCTAGGACCACTCTTGAGACTATGTTACCGGTGGTGAACACTCGACATCGAGAATCAGGACCTTAGAGATGGAGATATCGGATTCAAGTCACTATCAGCGAGTAAGAGATCAAGTCAACGAAAACCTGCAGGCGGCTAGTCAGGCTCGGGTGCAAGCGCACAATGAAGGGGTAGTCTGCCACGAAATTCAGCCAGGGTCTCGGGTATGGCTATACTTAGACCGGGTGAAAAAGGGGTATGCCAAGAAATTGGCCCACCTCTGTCACGGACCGTTCCGAGTCCGAGAATTAGTCGGAGATCATGCAGTACGTCTGGAGTTACGAGGTATAGAATACAGACTATTCCCAATCGTGCACATCTCCAAGCTCAAGACCGTCAGAGAGTTCCCCGATCGACCTAACAGCGAACTGAAAGTGGATGGAACATATCGAGTCGACTTCGAAAAATGTCTGCTACCAGAAGACAGCTGGGTGCGGGAATTGGAGGAAGGCAACTATGAAGTTGAAGAAATTTTATAGAGCCGCACAGGTAAAAAAAACTCGGTATGGAAGGCAACAGCGAGAATTCCTCGTGCAATGGAAGGGACATCCTGACCCCTCGTGAGTGGACGAAGTGGATCTGAATTGCGGAGCTTTACTCCAGGACTTCGAGCGCAAGAAGACAAGCCATAACCGCTTCGAAGTAATGCAAAGCCATGAAAACTAGCAGACGGTAGCAAGTTTCTTGGAAGGTAGACCGAGTCCCTCATTGATTGACCTGGTCCCTCATTGGTCGGCCCAGCTCCTCGTTTGTAGACCTGGGTCTACTATGGGGAGACCTCGACATTTCACGAGTCCGGTGTATAGAAGAATGGAGAACAAAGGAGGAAGATTGCCAAGATCACCTGGAACAGAGGAAAGTATGGCAGAGGAGATGGAAGATGGACAAGCACACAAAATAGGATCGAAGAGAAAAGAAGATTCATGTTCAATGGAAGGGCTAAACGGGTGGTCCAAACTTGCCTTTGAGGCGTGGAACTAGAGCGCCAGGATGGGGCACAGAAGACAAACGATACTGGGTGAGCCACGGCCACGCGGAATCCGACACCCGAAGGGCCTCAAGCAGGTCGACCGGGTCCGACCCCTCTTCACGACCAGGGAACCAATAAACCACACGGCGGGTTCGAGGAAGATAACGGAAGAAGGGATCCAGGAAGATGTCGAGATCGCAGTGGCCCTTGCTCATCCCAATGAAGATAAGGTCGACCACCCGCCACGCTCGAGTCGCCCGACTCCGACGCTTCATCCGCGCGTTGTAATATGACGCGAGGAAAGAGTTTGCTCGCGCTTGGTCCTTAGAGATCCACAGGCAGTGGGTCGCCTCCCAAAGTGCTTGACTATGCTCTTCGTCAAACTGGATGTAGGCCGCTGTCAACTGGGCGAACCAGCCAACAGGTCGGAAGGAAACGGGTTGCATGGGAGCACGAGCTTCCACCCAAGGTTCCGCCGCCAGCAATCTCTGGATCATTGGAGGGTTCACCAACGACTTCTTCCATTTGGGAGGGCGGTCGAGGTTTCCGTCCGGAAGACCAAACCAACCCCAAGGTAGATCCAGCTGGTCGACCAAGTCTTTTGGAGACATTGTTACAATGCACCAAGAATTGACCAGGTCGACCGGCCAAGGTGCCTGTGGTGAAGTGCTAATTTAGTGATATGGAGGTCCCAGACCCCAGTTAAATTCGGAGCATAGGCCGTGGGTCAGAGACAGGAGACCAGAGAGACAGGGGCTTTGAAGGGGAACGACCATTGGTAGAGAACAATCCGCTGGATCCGCCGAAAAAATCAGTATCAGGATACCGGTTAACCGGTACCAACTGAGTTGATCATGGCCCCTCATTAATCGACCTGGCCCCTCGTTGGTAGATCCGGGTCCCTCATCGGTCGACCTGGGTCCCTCATTGGTCGACCCGGTCCCTCATGGTAGACCTGGGTCCCTCGTCGGTCGACCTGGTCCTTCGTCGGTAGACCCGGTCCCTCGTTTGTAGACCCGGTTCCATATCGGTCGACCTGGGTCCCTCATTGGTCGACCCGGTCCTTCGTCGGTAGACCCGGTCCCTCATTGGTCGACCCGTTTCCTCATCGGATGACCTGGGTCCCTCATTGGTCGACCCGGTCCCTCGCTGGTAGACCTGGGTCCCTCATTGGTCGACCTGGGTCCCTCATTGGTCGAACCGGTCCATCGCTGGTAGTAGACCTGGGCCCCTCATTGGTCGACCTCGGCCCCTCGGGGTTCAGCCACTCCTAACCAGTTTACACAAGAATCAGACTAGTAGACGCAAGGAATCAGAGCTTCAGGCAAGGATAGAGTAAAGGAGTTAAAAGGATAGGACTATATTAAATACTACTCAAATTGGGATCTACGTGGCACGACTCCGTCACCCAAGAAGAACTTGCTCTAAGTTACTCACTGTTCCGGGAAGGGATATCTTTTGGCCCCCCGTCGAAGACAGTTGTGTAGCGAAGTTCAAGTGCGAATAGAGCTCCAGGATATATTTGGCCTGTGAGCTCGTTCGAGCAACACCCCCCAAGACCCGCTATTGGAAGCGGTCTCCCTCACCTCCAGGTCCGGGAGCAACGTAAAGGTCAGGTGGTTGATGCCCCTGAAACAGAAGGAAAAGGCCAGGGACGACAAGCTCCCTGAAGAATTTGGCTCTAAGTCCACTCTCGACAAGGTCGATCGAGTGGCCACCTACCGGCCCACCGAGTGAATCATATCCACTCGAGGCCCCCCAGGTCTGCCTCCCTCAAGGCAGTCGTCTGCATCTTTTTACTCAAGTCCTCCGAAGATTGCAACCCGCCAGCCGACGGGTAGAGAAGGTTCATACGCGGCATCGGGGTACCCCCTCCGACAGTCGGCAGTCCGGCACAGTGAGTGGTTTGGGGTCTCATCATACAATTTTGAGAACCCACTCCACCACAATGGTGCGCGTGCCCGGATCTTCGGAAGACGCGGGATTTCATCGCGAGTCCCAAGACGATAAAGATGTTCATGTCAAGAAGGAGCACAAGACCGAAGAGCCACTGGAAGACCGATCGCCAGTGACTCAAGAAGAAAAACACAAAGGATCGAAAGACCGACCGGACCTTGGGAGGGGCCCGGTCAACATGGTCGAGGTTGAGTTTATTGAAGAGAAACCTAAATACCCTCCCTATGTCCTCGTTGAGGACACCTTGGGTCATGATGCCTATCATGATCCAGAAGACCATCAGCCGACGGTGAAAACCGAGAGGCTAAGGTCCCCGAAAAACAACAAACAAAGATCGCGCAATCCAAGCCGACCAAGTTCCGGATGAAGGCACCCGGAAACACCAAGTCGATAGGCCCCGAGAAGTCAGGACTGGCATCATGGTCAGACGCTGATGTCACGAGGGCCTACCACCAACGCAAGCTGAACGCGTTCCTGGAGAGCGACCCCGTCGCGAAGATCCTGGAGATCCGGCAGCTGGGTCAACTTACTGAACCGGTGTCGACCCTACCACGGATGCACTCCGTCACGGACGCGATCACAGCGCTGGTCACCATGCTTAGTGAAGCGAACATGGTCGCAGGTCGGTTCGACCCGGACGACCTGCTGTACCTGGGATTCGACAGAATCACAACAACGTTAGAGCACATGCACAAGCGTCTGTCGATCCTGGTGGGTACCACACCAGCAACGGAATACCCACCTCTGACGACAAACACACGAACACGGTCCAGGGACAGCCAGATGACGCTTCAAGACATCACGGTGAGTCCCCACATGTACGGAGCCGCCGGCCGCCCAGGGGCGAATCAAGGCCCATCCCAACACCTGATGCCAAGCGGCCAGAGGCAAGCAGCTACGTGGTTCCCAGGATCGTCCTCGACTGGGTCGGTCACTAGGATGCCCCTAAACCTTACTGGAGCGACGCTGCTCCAAACCCGAGCGCGCAGCGCGAAGCAGGAACCACGGGGTCTCGAAACGGCGACGCGTGGCAAGAATGAAAATCATCCCGATTTTCAACCAATGGGAAATCAGCACGAGAAAAAGTTGGAATGCTCTGCCCCGTGACGAAGATGCTGGGGGGGAGGGACCTACCTACCCGGTAGGTGATCTGCAGACCCTCTTCGACGCGGCGATGACAAGATTTTTAAATGAACGCCAAGTACCGCGGGCACACCCTAACGGGAGTGTAGCAGGCGGAAGACCAGGGGCGCGAAACAGGAACAGCGAGCTCACGGAATGGTGACGCGTGGACGACCAACAAAATTTCAGGTTTCTGATTGGTTGAATTTTTAGCCAATAGAAAGCTCTTTGGATGGTTGGTCATGGTCCCTCGTCGGTCAACCTTGACCCCTCGTCGGTAGACCTGGACCTCTCATTGGTAGACCTGGGTCCCTCATCGGTAGACCTGAGTCCCTCGTCGGTCGACATCGGCCCCTCGTCGGTAGACCCGGTCCCTCGTTGGTAGACCTGGGTCCCTCATCAGTAGACCTGGTTCCTTCAAGAATGCAGCTCATTGTATCGAAGATTGAAACCACAGCTGGAGTGACCCAGGCTGGTCACGGACTACTTAAAAAAGAGCAAGCAGAAAACCCAACGTGATTGACGAGGGAATACATGCACGTACTCAAGCCGCTGTACAGCCAAGCAAGTGCAAGGGGCGGCTGTGGTGAAGTGGTTTCCTAAATTGTGAAGAACCCAGGGGACAGTTGGATTGAAGGGACAAGGGGCCGTGGACTAAGAAGAAAGGACCACGCACCATAGAGAAAGGATCGGAGAAAAGGAACCTCGAAGTGAAGAGACCATCGGTCGACCCGGTCCCTCGTTGGTAGACCTGGGTCCCTCATTGGTCGACCCGGTTCCTCATTGGTCGACCCGGTCCTTCGTTGGTCGACCTGGTCCCTCATCGGTCGGTCCGGTTCCTCTCTGGTAGACCTGGGTCCCTCATTGGTCGACCTGGGTCCCTCATTGATCGACCTGGGTCCCTCGCTGGTAGACCTGGGTCCCTCATTGGTCGACCCGGTCCCTCATTGGTCGACCCGGTCCTTCGTTGGCCGACCTGTATCCCTCGTCAGTCGACCTCGGCCCCTCGGGGTTCAGCCACTCTTGGCCAGTTGATACAAGGATCAGACTAGTAGACGCAAGGAATCAGAGCTTCAGGCAAGGATAGAGTAAAGGAGTTAAAAGGATAGGACTATATTAAATACTACTCAAATTGGGATCTACGTGGCACGACTCCGTCACCCAAGAAGAACTTGCTCTAAGTTACTCACTGTTCCGGGAAGGGATATCTTTTGGCCCCCCGTCGAAGACAGTTGTGTAGCGAAGTTCAAGTGCGAATAGAGCTCCAGGATATATTTGGCCTGTGAGCTCGTTCGAGCAACACCCCCCAAGACCCGCTATTGGAAGCGGTCTCCCTCACCTCCAGGTCCGGGAGCAACGTAAAGGTCAGGTGGTTGATGCCCCTGAAACAGAAGGAAAAGGCCAGGGACGACAAGCTCCCTGAAGAATTTGGCTCTAAGTCCACTCTCGACAAGGTCGATCGAGTGGCCACCTACCGGCCGACCGAGTGAATCATATCCACTCGAGGCCCCCCAGGTCTGCCTCCCTCAAGGCAGTCGTCTGCATCTTTTTACTCAAGTCCTCCGAAGATTGCAACCCGCCAGCCGACGGGTAGAGAAGGTTCATACGCGGCATCGGGGTACCCCCTCCGACAGTCGGCAGTCCGGCACAGTGAGTGGTTTGGGGTCTCATCATACAATTTTGAGAACCCACTCCACCACAATGGTGCGCGTGCCCGGATCTTCGGAAGACGCGGGATTTCACCGCGAGTCCCAAGACGATAAAGATGTTCATGTCAAGAAGGAGCACAAGACCGAAGAGCCACTGGAAGACCGATCGCCAGTGACTCAAGAAGAAAAACACAAAGGATCGAAAGACCGACCGGACCTTGGGAGGGGCCCGGTCAACATGGTCGAGGTTGAGTTTATTGAAGAGAAACCTAAATACCCTCCCTATGTCCTCGTTGAGGACACCTTGGGTCATGATGCCTATCATGATCCAGAGGACCATCAGCCGACGGTGAAAACCGAGAGGCTAAGGTCCCCGAAAAACAACAAACAAAGATCGCGCAATCCAAGCCGACCAAGTTCCGGATGAAGGCACCCGGAAACACCAAGTCGATAGGCCCCGAGAAGTCAGGACTGGCATCATGGTCAGACGCTGATGTCACGAGGGCCTACCACCAACGCAAGCTGAACGCGTTCCTGGAGAGCGACCCCGTCGCGAAGATCCTGGAGATCCGGCAGCTGGGTCAACTTACTGAACCGGTGTCGACCCTACCACGGATGCACTCCGTCACGGACGCGATCACAGCGCTGGTCACCATGCTTAGTGAAGCGAACATGGTCGCAGGTCGGTTCGACCCGGACGACCTGCTGTACCTGGGATTCGACAGAATCACAACAACGTTAGAGCACATGCACAAGCGTCTGTCGATCCTGGTGGGTACCACACCAGCAACGGAACACCCACCTCTGACGACAAACACACGAACACGGTCCAGGGACAGCCAGATGACGCTTCAAGACATCACGGTGAGTCCCCACATGTACGGAGCCGCCGGCCGCCCAGGGGCGAATCAAGGTCCATCCCAACACCTGATGCCAAGCGGCCAGAGGCAAGCAGCTACGTGGTTCCCAGGATCGTCCTCGACTGGTTCGGTCACTAGGATGCCCCTAAACCCTACTGGAGCGACGCTGCTCCAAACCCGAGCGCGCAGCGCGAAGCAGGAACCACGGGGTCTCGAAACGGCGACACGTGGCAAGAATGAAAATCATCCCGATTTTCAACCAATGGGAAATCAGCACGAGAAAAAGTTGGAATGCTCTGCCCCGTGACGAAGATGCTGGGGGGGGAGGGACCTACCTACCCGGTAGGTGATCTGCAGACCCTCTTCGACGCGGCGATGACAAGATTTTTAAATGAACGCCAAGTACCGCGGGCACACCCTAACGGGAGTGTAGCAGGCGGAAGACCAGGGGCGCGAAACAGGAACAGCGAGCTCACGGAATGGTGACGCGTGGACGACCAACAAAATTTCAGGTTTCTGATTGGTTGAATTTTTAGCCAATAGAAAGCTCTTTGGATGGTTGGTCATGGTCCCTCGTCGGTCAACCTTGACCCCTCGTCGGTAGACCTGGACCTCTCATTGGTAGACCTGGGTCCCTCATCGGTAGACCTGAGTCCCTCGTCGGTCGACATCGGCCCCTCGTCGGTAGACCCGGTCCCTCGTTGGTAGACCTGGGTCCCTCATCAGTAGACCTGGTTCCTTCAAGAATGCAGCTCATTGTATCGAAGATTGAAACCACAGCTGGAGTGACCCAGGCTGGTCACGGACTACTTAAAAAAGAGCAAGCAGAAAACCCAACGTGATTGACGAGGGAATACATGCACGTACTCAAGCCGCTGTACAGCCAAGCAAGTGCAAGGGGCGGCTGTGGTGAAGTGGTTTCCTAAATTGTGAAGAACCCAGGGGACAGTTGGATTGAAGGGACAAGGGGCCGTGGACTAAGAAGAAAGGACCACGCACCATAGAGAAAGGATCGGAGAAAAGGAACCTCGAAGTGAAGAGACCATCGGTCGACCCGGTCCCTCGTTGGTAGACCTGGGTCCCTCATTGGTCGACCCGGTTCCTCATTGGTCGACCCGGTCCTTCATTGGTCGACCCGGTCCTTCGTTGGTCGACCTGGTCCCTCATCGGTCGGTCCGGTTCCTCTCTGGTAGACCTGGGTCCCTCATTGGTCGACCTGGGTCCCTCATTGATCGACCTGGGTCCCTCGCTGGTAGACCTGGGTCCCTCATTGGTCGACCCGGTCCCTCATTGGTCGACCCGGTCCTTCGTTGGCCGACCTGGATCCCTCGTCAGTCGACCTCGGCCCCTCGAGGTTCAGCCACTCCTAACCAGTTTACACAAGAATCAGACCAGTCGACGCAAGGAATCAGAGCTTCAGGCAAGGATAGAGTAAAGGAGTTAAAAGGATAGGACTATATTAAATACTACTCAAATTGGGATCTACGTGGCACGACTCCGTCACCCAAGAAGAACTTGCTCTAAGTTACTCACTGTTCCGGGAAGGGATATCTTTTGGCCCCCCGTCGAAGACAGTTGTGTAGCGAAGTTCAAGTGCGAATAGAGCTCCAGGATATATTTGGCTTGTGAGCTCGTTCGAGCAACACCCCCCAAGACCCGCTATTGGAAGCGGTCTCCCTCACCTCCAGGTCCGGGAGCAACGTAAAGGTCAGGTGGTTGATGCCCCTGAAACAGAAGGAAAAGGCCAGGGACGACAAGCTCCCTGAAGAATTTGGCTCTAAGTCCACTCTCGACAAGGTCGATCGAGTGGCCACCTACCGGCCCACCGAGTGAATCATATCCACTCGAGGCCCCCCAGGTCTGCCTCCCTCAAGGCAGTCGTCTGCATCTTTTTACTCAAGTCCTCCGAAGATTGCAACCCGCCAGCCGACGGGTAGAGAAGGTTCATACGCGGCATCGGGGTACCCCCTCCGACAGTCGGCAGTCCGGCACAGTGAGTGGTTTGGGGTCTCATCATACACTTTTGAGAACCCACTCCACTACAGCAACATGGCACCAACGGCAGGGTTGCCGATGGTTTCAGCCATACGCTAAATTGCGTTCCATTCGAGGTCACTCAAATGGCGAAAATCATCATCCGCTGATTCCCATAGCGGGTGGTGCAGTGGTCGCTGAACAGACCACGAAGTGTTACCAGGTGTAAAGGGGCACTTTACGACTATACTGATAGCAGTATAGTCTACTTTTATTGATGAAAGTTAAAGCTGGTGCTTCAAAACCTTTCTTACACAAAGAGGCAGAGGAAGCTTATCAACTCAACAAGTGCTTAATTGAGAAGGAAAAGAGAACTGTATAATATAGTTAAACTATTCTACAAAAGGCTAAATCATCAATAATCTTGACTTAACTATAGTAAACTACAACTATGTATGCTACCTTCGTGCCCTCCATTCATTGCGCGCGTCCATTGGTCATTGGTCAGCGCGTTGGTTGATATGATGGCCCATATCTACAATATAAGAGGGCACCTCCAACTTTAAGGAGATGCGAGAACATGATTATAAGAAAAGATAATATTGTCAAATATTATTAAATATAATAATTTTTTAACTGAAACTTATATGAAGTGTCAATATTATGTAACGGGCTCACCCCGTTACAGGAGCCGAGAGGTATTTGCAAATAAGTGGGGAGCAAGAACGGAATTTCGTTAGTCGAAGTTTTAATGCAGATTCTAGATACTTGCACAAAATTCCTTTGACATAGGAGCTAAGTTTTACACAGCGCAGATTCTATAGACCTCAAAGCAGATGGTCTCAATTGCCGGCAACCTCTGCGCATGTAGATGCAAATTTTGAGAACGAAAACACTATGTAAAAACGCTTATGACATACAAAGACATTCAATTAATAGCCATTCTTCTAAGCTATTCTCTCTGCTGCAAAAACACTTTGGCGCTTTTTCAGCTCAGTACGGTACACGTATATTATTGCAATCTTGGTAATCAGGAGTGCAAAGAACAACGCTAGTATCCTCCTTCCCTTGGGAGTCTAGTAACGTCGACGACGACGGCCCTTGCATTTGCTGTTTGGGGCAGGCGTCATCGCGGGTGTGCCGGGCAAAGAAGCGCTTGAGTAACCCGGTGTCTCAGGGGGGGGCGTCTGGGGAGACGCTCCAGCGGGAGGCGTCTGAGAAGAGTCTCCTCCAGCGGGAGGCGTCTGAGAAGAGTCTCCTCCAGCGGGAGGTGTCTGAGAAGAGTCTCCTCCAGCGGGAGGCGTCTCGGTTAAATCCTTCTTTGACTCTTTTGAAGAGTCTTTCGATTCCTTCTTCAAGTCTTTCGATTCATTAGACTCTTTCTTCGAGTCTTTCGATTCGTCCGACTTCTTCAACTCGTTTTTGTTTGCCGAATTATCCTTGAACTTGCTGGCGGTGTTGTTCTGCGAAACGTTCGAGTTCCCTGAAAGCTCCTCCTGAGAGACATCATTGTCACCTCCGCCGCCGGAAGGGCCCAAGATATTAATGCAGTTCTTATACGCCTGCCACACAGTGTTCTTACCCTTTCGCTGCAGCGCTAGCCAGTAAAAGCGAAGGATGCAGCTATTTGAACCGCATAACGAGTAGTCCACTGGCTTAAAAATGCCGTCAGGGTGGCTGCTCTGGCAATCATCGCTGTAAAACACCCTCTTGTTGTTAAGCCATAATTCGCACGGACCAGAGTGCCCTATAGGACGAGAAAAGGTGGCCTGGCCGTTGGAAGGAGGAGGCACGGGCTTTGCCTTCGGATCCGTGTGACCGCAGTCCTTGCCGTATAGAGGGTTACCGTCCATCAGCGATCGGACATCTTTGTAGTTGTTGGCAGCCCTCAGCTTCTTGAACAACGCTAACAAACACTCAAAGCTATTGCAGCCATCCCAGTCACCCTTCCACGGGGGAGGAATTTCAACAACCCAGCCGGAGTTTTCTGAGACTCCCTATGAAGGAGCATGGAGGATCACTTAACGTACCCGTGTGCCTCCACGTAGTCAACGGTCGTGGCAACAAACGTGACCATGGCTAGGATGGACGTCAGAGACACCATTGTAATTTTGTAGCGCTGGTGGGTGTATTTAAGTAGAGGTGTATTCGATGCTGCAATTTCGAGACTGAGCTAATCGCATCGACGACCGGGGAGAGCGAGGGTGTCGTTCATCGCAAAAAATTCCCCTAAACATAGAAAGGTGCTGGTATTTGTGTTGACTATGTGCAAAAAAAAAAATCTCATGGTTGTGCCATGACGCAATGATTCTACCCCTCGCTCCCTTTTTCGGCTGGCTCAATACTTGGACGCCCCGTGAGTAGGTCCAATAAGTCCGAGGTTATAAATGCGCACACTTATCCGGTTGCTCACACAATCTGCTTTCAAGGACATTGGACGCATAACCGGGAGTCCTGTAGCATTCCAACAGGCATCATCATGACAAATCCCTGGCCTCTTGCGCGGTGTCGACTTGCTCTGCTTTTCGGGTTAACTCTCACTTGTTCAGATTGTCCTAGATCGGTGCTGAATGGAGAATTCTCTTCGCGGTTCAGTATAGCCTGTCTAAATTAATACTTAGAGGACGCGAACGTTCTATCTATTTACAAAGTTTATTCTTTGAGACAGGTAAATAAGTAGCTTGTACCCGCTCGGGATCATTGGATTTTATTAGAGGTTATTATGTTACGAAGGACATATTTAGACCAGTTCAGGCTGCGCATGTTGTAGTAACTAAAAAAATATATATGGAAAATTTTTTTGGTGGAGCCCAACACCCTGGGATATCATGCGGTCCCCTGAGTCGCTCGCTTCGCTGACTTTCTGAGCGTCTATGCGCCTACCCCCCCAACCAACCCCAAAGAAACCCCAAATAAAAAACTATTACGGAAAGAGAGAGGCTGTTCAACCTTTCAGCTTCTTTTTCACGTGCAATGACATACATATACTTCTCATGCACAGCCTCCCACGCATAAAACGCCTTTACGTGTCGACGATTCCGCTCTTCTACCAGCTGTCATTTGATAGTCGGTCTCTAGCGACAAAGACACGCAACCACCACCGCCACACGACTTGAATAAGAAATTTAGCGCTACATGTATTACAAAAGGACAAGCAGTTTCTAATCTTGCAGATCCTATTGACAGTCATCTCTGTCAACAAAAATAAAGCGTTTGGTTTGCCAGGATCGTGATCGTGACCCTCAAGGTTCTAACAAGACACTAGATTGGGCATGCGTACAACCTTCCACCAGCCCGGGTGAATTCCTGAAATTACGTCGAATCTCTACATTGTCTTTTCTGATATATCGCATGCTAGCGCATGCATAGCTTAGCCAAGTGCGACAAATGGACAAGAATAGAGCCCTCCGCAGGGCCGACGTACCAAACCCCTTTGCTTTGTGATGACGTCTACCATAGTGGAGTAAGAAAAAACGAGGTAGGTTTTCTCCTCGCTGCGCGTGCTTTGGTAGACAGCGCAACTTAAAAAGGGAGCGGCCGCATGATATCCCAGGGTTGATTGAATTTGGTGTTTTTATTATTTGGTATTAACTTCGCTAGGAGAGGTCGGCAGGATTCGTTCTCACAGGTTATGCATTTTCGGGGTTGAATGTCACTTGCCGAACACATGTACTGTAAAAGGTGATTAACTTCGCATGGAGAGGTCGGTAGTGCTCTCGAATACCCGGGGCCCCAGGGGTATCGCATGATATCCCAGGGTGTTGGTGCATCGTCAAAGTTTTGATCTCCCTGCACCAAGGTCAGCTTCGACCTTTACAATCTACCCCCAAGTCGCTAAAGCCATCGTTGTTGTCTATGTATTCGCCAATTGCTGCGGCTGAATATGTATGACGTATATGCATAAACGATAGCGCACATGCAGTCGTGGGCGCAGTCGATATGACTACGAAGCCTTTCGTACATGAGTGACTGATAGCGACGGACATCACCGCGTCTTCGTTGCCATTGTGGCGAATGCACGAGGGTGCAGTTTTCATTATCTTTGAAGAACTCATCGTCAGGTTGTTTGCAGCATCACGTATTGGCGTATGTAACATCGTGTTTCTGTCACGTCGTTGTGTAGACCGAGCAGACCTCAATGAAGTCGGCTACCTCAACATCCACTTGGACTCAGTGCCTTCTTGGGATGTAGTTTGTCCGCTTTCTTCGACAACTCGTCGACGTACACATTCCGCTTCAGTAGTCCGTAAGGTAGTACAATACATGCATCTGGGTGACACGAACAGAAAATGGTTGCGACGTCGTCTATTGTTGCCGACACCTCGACGTAAAGGTTAAAATTGAGATTTGCTTTTTTTGCTTATGTAACCAGAATTTATACCTCCTGAAATACAGTCGAGTGCACAAACGTCAAGAAATTTATGTAAGGCCTCCGTCAGCTGCTGGATGGAGGTCAAGGAAAACATAAGCCTGTCTCTACAAGTAAAAGTTTACACATTAGCAGTAGCATTACTATAGCAGACACCAGGACTACGCAAACGTTTTTAGTGCTTCTCGATTTCCTCGCTGGCCCCAACCTCTTTCGCTTTATTCTCAAGCAGCTGCGTGACGTGCACCAACGACTTGTTTAACAGGTAAGTAGCGCCTTCTTTTTCTGTGCGGAGTCTCGAACCACTTGCTCCAATTGTCGAATTCCCTGTACTTTCAAAGAAGTCAACACCAACTGCAACTTCGACAGGAGGACGTGCTTATTTAAACCGTTGTGTGCTTCAAGTCGACCGCCTTGCATCCGTGAACATCGCACGTAGGCCGATTGGTTTTTGGCGACAAATGCTGTTGGAAGTTTTCACGAATACCCGGTGAGCTTCACTGCCACTATCTGCAAAAGAAGGGTACTTACTCTTTGTACTATCGCCGACTGCACATCCGCCCATCGACTCGTTTCGAGGCGCTGAGCTTGCCAAGACATCTCAAGCTAGAATTTCCGAGCGTGATGAAGTGGTGCTGTCTGAACGTGAGCACCGTGAACAAATTTGGTCACAAATGGTGGATCTAAGCATGGTGGCCAAATCCATTTCTAAACTCACTCCAAAGATCAATCGAGTCGCTGAATGCACCTTCATCTCATCAATGAAATCGCTTGTACAAGAAAGCATTAACTCAAATTTTTCACAAAATCCTGAACAAAAATTTATCACGTACAGTTGTCTGCTTTTTCTCAGCTAGTTCCTACAAGTTTACCTCAATGTAGTAAGTCAGTCTTAACGCTGTCGGAGCGTGCACGAGGCGAGTCCATCATGCACAAACTCTCCACTGATGCTGTACAGAAACTATTGTCCAGCGAGAAATTGTGTGCCAGCACATCCAGCGTGCTGGGCGTCAACGGGTTAACCGCTTCGGCGCTTTGAGGTCGCAGCATTTCCTGTCTCTGGATCTCCTTCGCGTCCAGCAGCTTTACGAACTCCCGACAGGGAGGGCAGATCCGCACCGGGAATTTGCGAGCACGAAAATACGGGTCAATTTCGTAAAGATCTTTCTTAACGCGGCAGTTGGAACACAGCGGCGCCTTGCACAGATTGCAGATGCGGTACGCCGCTCTAGACTTCCAGATTGTGGCCACGCTCTTATCGCATGAGGCGCAGCGCTTAGCCAGTTTGGCTTGGAGCGCCTTGGCGTTGTTGCTGTGCACGCGGTGGTCAATGCACCACCGCAGTTTCTTGGCATAGGCAAAGTCGGGCACGGTCCAAACCTGCTCGATGCACTTGGCCGCATGGGCCATGGCCAAAGGACCAAGGATGCTGCCCATATCAGCCTCCATGCTGTAGCTCTTGATAAACAAGTCGACCGTTCCGTTGGGTCGTTCGCGATAGATGGAGCCGATAACGATGCGCGTGCGTCGCAGTCCGTCCACAGGAGGGAAAGCCGGGTGGTCAATCGAATGATGCACCTCGTAGCCGATAAAGTCGCCCGTACCGCGACGTCTCATGGTACCTGTGCCTCCTAGGAACATCACTTCTCGGGGCGCCACGAGCTTTCCAGAGACGCCACGAGGCGGCCGCACCTCGATCCACTTGAGCGCAAGAAATCGGAACGGGTCTTCCTCAGTGGGCCCCAGGAGCTCCTTGAGTACAGCCCCATTGCCGATATTCTTGTCCACGACGGCGGACTTAAGTGCCATCGCCTGGCTGTTGCCCATAAAGACGCCGTACATCAATTCACTGAGTGGACATTGAACAAAACCCATACCAAGCACCACATCTTTGGACGGTCGAGACGTGGTACTACGGCCGCCGTCTGCCGCCACGTAGGCTGCTTCAGGTGCGTCATCGCACCGCGTGTACGTGGTAAAATGCTCTTTGTGGTGAATTCTCTTCCACACACGAGGGTCCTGTTTGTCGTGCGAACGAGGATCCGCGTCATGTTCATCCATGTCTCGTAAGGTGCGGTCCAGCAATTGCATGGTCATCTCCTGGAATTTCAGCTGGTCTTCTGCTGACAGTGGCGCAGCTTGGCGCGGCGGCTGAACTGGGACCGCCACCATTCCTAAAACGCTGCAAAATCGAGTCTGAAACAGCATAATACTCGCCGAAGGGGTCTGCACGGTACAAAAACGCGGGCATTCATAGATTAGCAGACATGCGCTGACGCATGTGCTACGTCGTATATGGCCGAAATTTACTTATGGCGTTTTAGTACTTAGCAAAAGAGAGAGGTGCTGATGATTTTTGCTGCGTCAAGCTTAAGCTTACCTGTTATAACTTATGGTACATTTTTTAGCTTCATTATCTAATTCACTAGGTTTAACTAAAAACGCAAGGTGCCAACTTGATGACCCGAGGTCTGGGCGTGGGATGTCCGACAACGTCTTGCGTAAACCATTAGTTAATCCACGCGGTTCTAACTAGAGCTGCTGCAATGGCACTGTAGAAGTCCGACCATGTCACGTGTTATTGCTGGAGGCGATTATCTTTTTTGGGTACATTACAGTCATTTAATTATTCAAACGACCCGAAAATGTCCGTCCGATTAAGGTCGACACGCCCCTCGTCGCTTTGTAAGCTTCGTATTGCTACATGCTACATGTACGCTACACCGACGTGCCTTTCTACTAACCATCATCATTGCGCTTCTTATCGACGTGCGCTGTCCCATTCCTTTCGAGCCAGTGACCTAAGTCCCCACGTAGAGGGAGGCGACCATGTCGTAATTCGGCTACATGTCGGCAAACAATTTTGAGTCAAAGAGTAAAGGACCTTGACTAAATGACACTGCGATGACTACATGGCTATGAGAGTGCTGGAGACTATTCCTTGTGTGAGGTCATGGGGCAGGATATACGAAGTGTGTACATTCGTTTTAAATAGCAATGACCATCAACTTTTGAATGGGCAGTTCACCGTTTGTTCATTTGTTCACATGCCTACACAACCCTTGCACCACGCGTCTCCTCGGTTTACACGTAGCGTCTACGTGATAAGCCTCATAAGCTTTCAGGGTGACGGCGGAAAATAAGCGACATGCGTGCGGTACGAGTCTACGATCAAATTGCTCAGCTAGAGTAAAATACTATCTCGATAAATGTAACAGGGTATCTAGTTACACGTAAACCTTAAGTAATATACTTAATGTTTGGTCTAAAAGTATCCATGATTACTCTTGACCTGTCACTTGGGTGCGATACACAAATGTGATCCACCCTCGTGAATGTGATATCCATTGATGGATTCACATGAGAAGAGATGACGCTAGTTGAAGCTAGGCATCGCGACGTCTCAGAAGGACGTCAGTTGCGATCTTAAATCTAGATTTAAGATCATGCGACAGGATACGCTTCTAAAGAGTCGCGTATCCGATCTATATATATATACATACATATATAGCCAATTAGTAGTTAAGTATATATTTAGTTATAATTAATTAAATATAACTCAGTCTTGAATTTGCTAAATTCCGAAGCACCACGCACGAGATTTGAAAAGCTTCTGCGTGACGTCGGTGCTTTCTTGTTAAGAAGTTCGTTGCACTCTCGCTTAAGCGAGAGGCAACTGGTGGTACGACTGCTTAAGCAGTCGACCAACCCTCCCAACCACCCTCGCACGCGAAGGTAAGGCGGTCTAACCGCTTCCTCGCTTGTGCATAAGGTGTGTGCTCGTAGTACGAGGCAACTTCATAGAAGTGCCCGTCTACACTTGGTAGCACTAGTAGTCCTTCCCACGACCCGTCTCTCTGAGCGTGCGTGTGGTTGAGATGGTCCTTAATATGGACTGGAGTGACTTCCCTCACCTCTCCCAACATCATAGGGAGTTGGCAGAGCATATGGCGCAGGGACTTGGTGAACAAGCCCTGGTCAACCTCTTGCATTGTCCTCCTGAGCAACATGTTGCTCAGTTGGAGCAATTTGAGGCGTTTGTGCTCGGACAGCGTAGAAACGCGTCCGAGGTAAACAGCCAAGCCACCGCTGAGTCCATCACTAAGACTCAGGATGCGCTTAGGCTTGAGCAGGCACGTAATGAGTCACTAAACAGAACTGTTGAGACGCTCTCTGCCCGGCCTACTCAACCGAGGCCCATTCGGATGGACCGTCCGAAGTTCGATGGAACTATCCCTCACACGATTGTTCATTGGCTATTAGCAGTGGAGCAATGTGGAGTGGCGCAGCTCATCGAAGACAACACCAGAATGGTGTCGTATGCCATGTCCAACTTGCGTGGCAAAGCGTCAGAGTGGGCATACTCTGCGCTGATGGATAATGCTGATGCATTTCCATCATGGGCGATCTTTATGGCAAAGATTCGCGCCATGTACCAGCCGCCTAACAACGAAGTGTTGCTTATGACGCGCTTCTTTGGAGCACGACAGGCGAAACGCTCTATGCAAGAATTTGTGCAGGAGATGCGTTCGCTGTCGGCGTCCATCAATGGGGAACCGATACCAGAACGTATCAAGGTGGCCACGTTCATGAATGGACTTAGGCACGGCCCATCGCGTCAGGCCCTTTTTAGAAAGGTTCCAGCGACGATGGAAGAGGCAATTGACATTGCCTTAGTTGAGGAGCAATCCTACAACAGCGCCTCGGCGACAGCCTATTACAGGCCGTCGACCGAAAGGTCTGATGCCACTCCTATGGAGTTAGGCAATGCAGATGTGATCTGCTATAAGTGCGGCAAGCGAGGCCATATGATGGCTCGCTGCTATGCCAAAGTAGCAGCTGGTGCTAAGGCAGCCAGCAAAAGGTCTCCCAACCCGAAGGGAGGTGCGAAAAATCAGCGTGCACGACGCACGGGTTCAGCACCTGCCCAAGATGGGGAAATGCGGGAGCGCAGTAGGGGCGGGATGCCCTACTGTCGCGGACTCTGAAGCTACCCCTAAGTTCAGAGTGATAGAACAAATGGGTAGCATAGTCCCTGAGGTTCCGAAAGGTCGGACCTCAACCCTTTTGGTCTATAACGCTCGAGTACGAGGCTATGACCAAGTGATGACCCTTCTCGTGGATTCGGGTGCATCACAAAACTTTGTGAAACTCGCGGCTCTGAAAAAGAGACCGGCGAGTTATGAGTCGCTTTGCCAGGATGGCAAGCGAGAAGAGGCGATCGTTCGTTTAGCGAACGGCGCGCTCGTTAAATCGGAGGGAGTTCAAGTTGAACTCGCCTTCAGTTTCAGTGACTTCTCTTGTAAAGAGAAGTTCACAGTGCTAGGTATGGAGAGTCCGTATGACCTCATCCTAGGCATGCCTTGGTTGGCTAAACACCAACCATGGATAGATTGGCGTACACGCACAGTCGCTAGCTCTACGCAAGACACCGGAAAGGATGTGTTCTAGCGAGAGGCTTATGTGACTGATGCTGTGTTCAACACAGTCGAGGGTGCGATGACGGTATGTCAATCGACACCAGGAACTACCCAGCTCGAAAGGAGTGGTGTAGCTGGAAGTGCACTGGCGGAAAGCCAGGTGACACATATTCCTACCCAGGTCGAAAAGACTGGTGTAGTGAATGGGGCGATGACAGGTAGTCATGCGTCCAATAGTCCTGCACAGAGCCGAGAGCCTGTGGCAGTTGATGGTGGGCTGACAGGAAGTCAAGCGCCACAAGAACCGGCACAGATCCAAGAGCCTGGTGCGGTTGGAAGGAGTGCGTTAGCCGAGATAGCAACGGCACCTTCTTCCAGGTCAAAGGTCGTGTTGACTCGAAGAACGAGCACCAGACGTATTAAGACGATCAAGGGCACGTCGAAACGAGTGACCCTTGGATCAGTCTCGGTACAAGAGGACGGACCTACGAACGAGTTGTTCGAGGCCGTCGAAGACAAAATGCCGGAGGCATCCTCACTTGAGGTGCTCCAACTTGTCTTGGCATCTGCCGAGGAGATAGTAAATCTCTCGGAGATGACGTGGGATCTGTTCCTGTCCGAACTAAAGGAAGGAAAGAACCACGAGATAGTCGCAGCAGTTCCAGAAGAGAACGTGGTGGACTGTTGCTCTTCATCCACAATGGATGAGAGCGTCTTGGAGACCGACAAAAAGAAACGGTTCGCTGCTCAAGGCTGGGATGCCTTGAAGGACAGTCCGTTCTATGATGTTCTGTGGAAACACCGTGATGTGTTTCCAGCAAAAGTGCCGATTCGCCTACCGGCCGATAGGGGCATCAGGCACTAGATTTACCTGAAGCCTAGCACCAAGTATTGTGTGACCAGGCAATGGCCGTTGCCGAAGGAACAAGTCGATTAAATCGATGAGTTTTTCGACAAGCGAGCCAAGGCGGGACATGTACGTGAGAGCAAGTCGCCTCACTGCAGCCCGACCTTCTGTGTGCGTAAAGCCACGGGTGGATGGCGCGTGGTTCATGATTATAATAATCTGAACACGGCCACCATTCCAGCTCAAAAACCGATACCGCGGAAAGATGTTTTGTTGAATTCCATGGGAAATTCAACTATCTTTTCCGCGTTGGATCTAAAGGATGGCTACTATCAGGTTCTCATGAGAGATACCGATGTAGCCAAAACGGCAGTAAGTACCCCAAGCGTTATGCTGTGGGAGTGGCTTGTGATGCCACAAGGGTTGCAAAATGCTCCAGCAACATTCAAACGAGTGGTAGCTCACGTGATGCGTCAGCACCGTGCCTACGCGCCCCATTACTTTGACGATGTATTCGTGCATAGTAGGGCGGAGGACGGTCTGAGCGCGATAGAGTCGCACAAGCGTCATTTAGACGCTGTGTTGCAGACTCTGGGTGACGCCCAATTATACGTGAACTTGCAAAAGTGCGTAATAGGGGTCCTCGAGATACCTTTACTGGGCTGCATTGTTGGTGCACATGGTGTACGAGCAGACCCAGAAAAGGTAAAGGCTATAAAGAAATGGCCAGTACCACGTCATGTGAAGGACCTGCGCCAATTTCTTGGGCTCGCTAATTACTTGCATAAGTACAGCAAGAATTATGCGGAGCAGACTAAGCCATTGTATGATCTTTTGAAAAAAGATACAGCATGGACATGGTCTAAGAAACAAGAAGATGCGTTCACATCAGTGAAGCAATCTCTTGTAGAGGCACCGGTCTTGGCATTGCCAGACGCGGATAAGTCCTTAGCGTCGTCTGCGATGCAAGCAATTTTGGAATCGGCAGCGCGCTCAGCAGAAGGATGACAACAGGGTTGACCGTGTCATTTTTTATCAGTCTCGGCTTTTAAAAGCTGCCGAGGTGAATTACCCTGTGCATGACAAGGAGCTACTTTCAATTAAGTATGCCCTTGTAAAGTTTCGGATGCACCTCTTGGGCACCGAACCTTTTGTGGTTTATACGGATCACGCATCACTGCGGACCGCTATAAATTCACCGCACCTCTCGCCGAGAATGGCAAGATGTCTAACTTTCTTCTCTGAATTTAATTTCAAAGTTGAATATAAACCGGGTAAAACGAATGTCTTGGCTGACGCGTTATCGCGCAGACCAGACTTCGAGGCAAGACACCAGGAAAGTGTGTCTCGTGCGAAAGCACAAGTTGGTTCGTCAACATTGGCAGCCATGAAGGCCTACCATGTGACGAGCTCAATGGCCTCCGATATCAAGGAGTGTTACAGTCAGGACGAACGTTGTCGCCTGCTGTTGGATCATTTTGGTGGACGAAAGGTTACCCTTCCGTCGCACCTCAAAGCGAAACTGAATCGCTTTAGCTACAGTGATGGCCTGTTATGGCATCAACTGTCACCCTGTGATCCCTTGAGAATATATGTCCCTCATGACACAGATCTCAAGCTGATGATACTTCACGAGTGCCATGATGCGCCATCTAGTGGGCATCTGGGCCGTGAAAAGACATTCTTACGAGTGTCAGAGGAATTTTGGTGGCCCCACCTATATCGGTGGGTGGCCAACTATATTCGCTCTTGCGAAGAGTGTCAGCGCATAAAGCCTGCACCTTCGAACAGTGCGCCACTGAAGCCACTGCCGATTCCAACGGATTGTTGGAAGTCGGTCAGTTTGGACTTCATGTTTGGCTTACCTCCTGACCATAAAGGCAGGACGGGGCTCGTCGTCTTTGTAGACAGATTGAGCAAAATGGTGCATTTGGCACCATGTAGCACCAAGATCTCAGGAAAAGAGGCTGCCCTCTTGTTTCTGGATCACGTGTATCGACTACACGGGATGCCCGAGTCCATAGTATCGGACCGGGATCCGCGTTTTACGTCGGGTTTTTGGCGACATGTGTTTGAGCTGCTGGGTAGCAAGCTCCACATGTCAACCGCTGATCATCCCCAGACCGATGGCCAAACAGAACAGGCCAATCGAGTTGTGGCGGATGTGTTGCGTACAGTAGCGACTCTCAAAGAATGGAGCAAGCAATTGCCATTCGTGGAGTTCGCTATTAATAACAGTGTTCACGCCAGTACGGTTAAAAACCGTTTTACATTAACGGACTGCGTCATCCTCGAACGCCAGTCTCGTTTGTACGCAGCCCGAGTCTTAATGGGGGAGGGCCCCTCACTTCGCTCGGTGCGAATGCCAAAGAGGGCCAAGGATGCCCTAGTGACACTGCTAATTTAGCAGTGGTCACGACACCTATAGGTGTCACAAAGGAGGCACGGAAAGAAATGCCAGTGCTCCTTGAAGATGGCACTATAGTGTTATCAACAGCGTCGACCCATGAACGACCTATTGGAGGCGTCATAGGCGAGCTGGATGCTAAAAGCGTGAGCGAAGCTCAGCGCTTTGTGGATGAGCGATTAGCCATCACACGTAAAGGCCGTGACGCGATGGCAAGCGCACAGGACAAGCAAAAACAATATGCAGACCAGCATGGTCGCAAAAACAATGAACACTTTAGTGTGGGGGACAAAGTGCTATTAAGTACTGCTACCCTACCTAAACATGCAATTTCTGTACTACCTGGTGGTACTACTAAGCTATTGCCCCGGTTCATTGGGCCCTTTACAGTGGTTGAAGAAGTTGGAGACCTAAATTATAGGCTCACTCTCCTACCGTATAGAAGACGCACCCCGTATTCTACGTGGGCCGTCTGAAGCGGTATGTAGATCCACAATAGATCACATATCCGCATCATCCAACGATACCGATGATGACGTCGACTGTGAGTCGAGTGTCGCGGCCGATCAGGCGACGAGGAAGCCGATAGGCTCCCCGTATACGAACGAGGCGATAGAGGACTCGGCGATCGAGGAGGACTCCGCGCTTGACGCGGGTCTCTCATCACCATTCGCTCTAAGATGTCCAAACGGGTCTTCAGGCGGTCATACCCCTGACGGTCTCTTGTCCTCACATCGCGCAGATCCGAGGTCAGTCGCGAGACTTGACTCTCGAGATCTGTCACCTGCCGCTTCAGCGCAGCGGACTCAGCCTGCGACTGAACAGCAGCAGGGTAGGCAGCCGCGAGTAGGTGGGCGTAATCGCCGCTCCTATCGGGCGCCACCTGTGTTGGTGGACACGGAAGGGAATACGCGCTTCCTTGTTGGAAGGCTGTTGGCCGACCGGTTTGTGAAGCGAAAGCTCCAAATCCTTGTCCAGTGGAAGGGTTACCCAACGAGCTTTGACTCGTGGGAGCCTGTGGACGCTTTGCGCGTTGACGTGCCTGGGCTGGTGGCTGCTTATGTGAAGCAGCACCAGCTGTCTTCTTTCTGCTAGGTAGCAGAAGAAGCGTGGCGAGAATTAATTGGGGGTAGCTTACCGCCCATAATTTCATGCGCACGCTTTATGGCGAAGCTGATTCGCTGCGACCGTTGTTTCGTTGCATCATCCTGCAGCGTTACACGGCGCCGAAATTCAGCTTCATATTCGTCGGCTGTTTCGTTAGAACGCAGCACGACTGGAATTGGGAAAGCACGACCAAGTGCTTTGCCCTGCTTTTTCCACAAAGGAAAGACGCTATAAAATCTATGAGCGTCTATAGTGGCACGCTGCAAAAGCGCTGCGCTAGACCCATCCGAGTTCATCCACTCAGATGGAGGTGGCATTGGTGGCAAGCCACCACTCACGTAGCCGCCCTCGCGACGGCGGGCTAGTGAGGCCGAAGGTGTACTTGGTGGAGCTTTAAGCTCACACTCACCTGAGTCTGACTCTCCATTATGGATTGTCAAGACATCAGCTTGAGAAGTCACATCTGACTGAGTCGCGACTACTCCTTTCGAAGTAGCGTGCTCAGTCTTAGTCGCTGCGCTCGTAGGCGCAGACGACGGGGTTTTACCTTCGCTTGTAGGAAACATAGATGCTTCCTCAAGGACGGGTGCCTCAAATGATGGGGACATATGTCCCATCAATGCACTATGTTCATCGCCACTTTGGGGTGATGGCAATGGCGTAGTCTCATTGTAATCTACAATGAGAGATGGATCTTCATCCACATTATCGTGAGATGGAAGATTCACCTCAGTGCCTGAAGCACTTTGCGACGGCTGCGATAAATCGCGGCGCGTGCGCTTAGTGCTGGACTGCATGGGTGTCTTTGCAGGCGACCCATCATTCTTACCACGTTTCGGTGGCATGAGTACTGAGCAGACTAAAGCGGCGCGTATATAACGGCTCGCCAGTCTCTCTGTCTCTTAGGCGATGTTTTACAAAATGTAAAAATCGTTCTAAAACGGGGGATGGTGTAACAGGGTATCTACTTACACGTAAACATTAAGTAATATACTTAATGTTTGGTCTAAAAGTATCCATGATTACTTTTGACCTGTCACTTGGGTGCGATACACAAATGTGATCCACCCTCGTGAATGTGATATCCATTTATGGATTCACATGAGAAGGGATGACGCTAGTTGAAGCTAGGCATCACGACGTCTCAGAAGGACGTCAGTTGCGATCTTAAATCTAGATTTAAGTTCATGCGACAGGATACGCTTCTAAAGAGTCGCGTATTCGTTCTATATACATATATAGCCAATCAGTAGTTAAGTATATATTTAGTTATAATTAATTAAATATAACTCAGTCTTGAATTTACTAAATTCCGAAGCACCACGCACGAGAAGTTGAAAAGCTTCTGCGTGACGTCGGTGCTTTCTTGTTAAGAAGTTCGTTGCACTCTCGCTTAAGCGAGAGACAACTGGTGGTACGACTGCTTAAGCAGTCGACCAACCTCCTAACCGCACGCGAAGGTAAGACGGTCTAACCGCTTCCTCGCTTGTGCATAAGGTGTGTGCTAGTAGTACGAGGCAACTTCGTAGAAGTGCCCGTCTACAATAAGGGCTTCGATTCCGATAGACGGAGATAACTTCCCTTCGCGCCACTCACTGTCTGACGCTCGACCACTTTGTTGCCATACAGTGAGGTTACAAGGCAGTTCTTGAATAGAGCGGTCTTAGAGCACAGCTTGCAGCACAAAATTCGAACATATATTTCAACGCCACGGTATCAACTGCCCCCCCCAAAAATTAATTGTGCACCGACCTTGCAGTGTACTGGTTCACCACTCACTTCGAGACCGGGAGGTCACGAGTTCGATACCCACGCCCGACAATTTGTCAAGTATAATGGAGGTGGCCTTGAACTGCGCATCTGCGTACTAGGTACGTCGCCATTAAAAACATACCAATTCAATTGGAAGTGCAAGCCTGGTGAAATATTACCCAAAATCATATTGCGATCACCAAACTGGTGTTGACTGGTCTTGTGATTCATTCTGAATGGAGATAGTATTGGTGCGTTGTTGTAGTAGTCAAGTTCGAGTAAGACGGTGCGATGGAAGCTCATGTGCAGCGCCATCTACAGAGAACGGGATGTATACATCTCGGCGACTCAAACTTGCTGATGTACAGCAGTTTGGACTTAACTTTAGGTTTTTACTAAGCAAAAGTGGTTACAATAGGGCTAATCGCTAGGCATCAGCCTGAGCTAAGAAATCAGAACAAAGCACATTTTTTCCACCTAGCAAAGACAACACTTGTGCGCTTTCACGATGCCACAGTGTTTGAGCTGTAGGGTGACAAAATACACGCACAGTTCAAACCGAGAACAATGTAGCGGAGCTGCACAGATCTTAAGCCAGACGAAGACTTAAGGCTGGAAGCCTCTTAGTTCTAGAGAACTTAATAGAGTTTAGGCCAAAAGCCACTTAGTTCTAAGGAACTAATTAAACGACTAAAAGTCACCCTGTGCTATCGAACTAGGAAAGAGACTTTTAGTCAGTCAAGCTATAAGCTTATGGGTTCAGAGAACCAACGCACGAAGTGCACAAGAGAACAAGTCAGAACGACTTGTGATCTTAAAGTCAAAGGGAGAACTGATTTTATTTATGCTTTAAAATTTTATGAATAATCCTACTCTAAGTACACTACACTAGATTAATTACTATAACAGTAATAATAAAATGCAGATGTTGCCATTGGACGACGTATCGTGTAGACGGGAACTTCTACGAAGTTGCCTCGTACTACTAGCACACACCTTATGCACAAGCGAGGAAGCGGTTAGACCGTCTTACCTTCGCGTGCGAGGGTTGGTCGACTGCTTTATCAGTCGTACCACCAGTTGTCTCTCGCTTAAGCGAGAGTGCAACGAACTTCTTAACAAGAAAGCACCGACGTCACGTAGAAGCTTTTCAACTTCTCGTGCGTGGTGCTTCGGAATTTAGTAAATTCAAGACTGAGTTATATTTAATTAATTATAACTAGATATATACTTAACTACTAATTGGCTATATATGTATGTATATATATATAGATCGGATACGCGACTCTTTAGAAGCGTATCCTGTCGCATGAACTTAAATCTAGATTTAAGATCGCAACTGACGTCCTTCTGAGACGTCGCGATGCCTAGCTTCAACTAGCGTCATCCCTTCTCATGTGAATCCATCAATGGATATCACATTCACGAGGGTGGATCACATTTGTGTATCGCACCCAAGTGACAGGTCAAAAGTAATCATGGATACTTTTAGACCAAACATTAAGTATATTACTTAATGTTTACGTGTAAGTAGATACCCTGTTACACCATCCCCCGTTTTAGAACGATTTTTACATTTTGTAAAACATCGCCTAAGAGACAGAGAGACTGGCGAGCCGTTATAAGCGCGCCGCTTTAGTCTGCTCAGTACTCATGCCACCGAAACGTGGTAAGGATGATGGGTCGCCTGCAAAGGCACCCATGCAGTCCAGCACTAAGCGCACGCGCCGCGATTTATCGCAGCCGTCGCAAAGTGCTTCAGGCACTGAGGTGAATCTTCCATCTTACGATAATGTGGATGAAGATCCATCTCTCATTGTAGATTACAATGAGACTACGCCATTGCCATCACCCCAAAGTGGCGATGAGCATAGTGCATTGATGGGACATATGTCCCCATCATTTGAGGCACCCGTCCTTGAGGAAGCATCTATGTTTCCTACAAGCGAAGGTAAAACCCCGTCGTCTGCGCCTACGAGCGCAGCGACTAAGACTGAGCACGCTACTTCGAAAGGAGTAGTCGCGACTCAGTCAGATGTGACTTCTCAAGCTGATGTCTTGACAATCCATAATGGAGAGTCAGACTCAGGTGAGTGTGAGCTTAAAGCTCCACCAAGTACACCTTCGGCCTCACTAGCCCGCCGTCGCGAGGGCAGCTACGTGAGTGGTGGCTTGCCACCAATGCCACCTCCATCTGAGTGGATGAACTCGGATGGGTCTAGCGCAGCGCTTTTGCAGCGTGCCACTATAGACGCTCATAGATTTTATAGCGTCTTTCCTTTGTGGAAAAAGCAGGGCAAAGCACTTGGTCGTGCTTTCCCAATTCCAGTCGTGCTGCGTTCTAACGAAACAGCCGACGAATATGAAGCTGAATTTCGGCGCCGTGTAACGCTGCAGGATGATGCAACGAAACAACGGTCGCAGCGAATCAGCTTCGCCATAAAGCGTGCGCATGAAATTGTGGGCGGTAAGCTACCCCCAATTAATTCTCGCCACGCTTCTTCTGCTACCTAGCAGAAAGAAGACAGCTGGTGCTGCTTCACATAAGCAGCCACCAGCCCAGGCACGTCAACGCGCAAAGCGTCCACAGGCTCCCACGAGTCAAAGCTCGTTGGGTAACCCTTCCACTGGACAAGGATTTGGAGCTTTCGCTTCACAAACCGGTGGGCCAACAGCCTTCCAACAAGGAAGCGCGTATTCCCTTCCGTGTCCACCAACACAGGTGGCGCCCGATAGGAGCGGCGATTACGCCCACCTACTCGCGGCTGCCTACCCTGCTGCTGTTCAGTCGCAGGCTGAGTCCGCTGCGCTGAAGCGGCAGGTGACAGATCTCGAGAGTCAAGTCTCGCGACTGACCTCGGATCTGCGCGATGTGAGGACAAGAGACCGTCAGGGGTATGACCGCCTGAAAACCCGTTTGGACATCTTAGAGCGAATGGTGATGAGAGACCCGCGTCAAGCGCGGAGTCCTCCTCGATCGCCGAGTCCTCTATCGCCTCGTTCGTATACGGGGAGCCTATCGGCTTCCTCGTCGCCTGATCGGCCGCGACACTCGACTCACAGTCGACGTCATCATCGGTATCGTTGGATGATGCGGATATGTGATCTATTGTGGATCTACATACCGCTTCAGACGGCCCACGTAGAATACGGGGTGCGTCTTCTATACGGTAGGAGAGTGAGCCTATAATTTAGGTCTCCAACTTCTTCAACCACTGTAAAGGGCCCAATGAACCGGGGCAATAGCTTAGTAGTACCACCAGGTAGTACAGAAATTGCATGTTTAGGTAGGGTAGCAGTACTTAATAGCACTTTGTCCCCCACACTAAAGTGTTCATTGTTTTTGCGACCATGCTGGTCTGCATATTGTTTTTGCTTGTCCTGTGCGCTTGCCATCGCGTCACGGCCTTTACGTGTGATGGCTAATCGCTCATCCACAAAGCGCTGAGCTTCGCTCACGCTTTTAGCATCCAGCTCGCCTATGACGCCTCCAATAGGTCGTTCATGGGTCGACGCTGTTGATAACACTATAGTGCCATCTTCAAGGAGCACTGGCATTTCTTTCCGTGCCTCCTTTGTGACACCTATAGGTGTCGTGACCACTGCTAAATTAGCAGTGTCACTAGGGCAACCTTGGCCCTCTTTGGCATTCGCACCGAGCGAAGTGAGGGGCCCTCCCCCATTAAGACTCGGGCTGCGTACAAACGAGACTGGCGTTCGAGGATGACGCAGTCCGTTAATGTAAAACGGTTTTTAACCGTACTGGCGTGAACACTGTTATTAATAGCGAACTCCACGAATGGCAATTGCTTGCTCCATTCTTTGAGAGTCGCTACTGTACGCAACACACCCGCCACGACTCGATTGGCCCGTTCTGTTTGGCCATCGGTCTGGGGATGATCAGCGGTTGACATGTGGAGCTTGCTACCCAGCAGCTCAAACACATGTCGCCAAAAACCCGACGTAAAACGCGGATCCCGGTCCGATACTATGGACTCGGGCATCCCGTGTAGTCGATACACGTGATCCAGAAACAAGAGGGCAGCCTCTTTTCCTGAGATCTTGGTGCTACATGGTGCCAAATGCACCATCTTGCTCAGTCTGTCTACAAAGACGACGAGCCCCGTCCTGCCTTTATGGTCAGGAGGTAAGCCAAACATGAAGTCCAAACTGACCGACTTCCAACAATCCGTTGGAATCGGCAGTGGCTTCAGTGGCGCACTGTTCGAAGGTGCAGGCTTTATGCGCTGACACTCTTCGCAAGAGCGAATATAGTTGGCCACCCACCGATATAGGTGGGGCCACCAAAATTCCTCTGACACTCGTAAGAATGTCTTTTCACGGCCCAGATGCCCACTAGATGGCGCATCATGGCACTCGTGAAGTATCATCAGCTTGAGATCTGTGTCATGAGGGACATATATTCTCAAGGGATCACAGGGTGACAGTTGATGCCATAACAGGCCATCACTGTAGCTAAAGCGATTCAGTTTCGCTTTGAGGTGCGACGGAAGGGTAACCTTTCGTCCACCAAAATGATCCAACAGCAGGCGACAACGTTCGTCCTGACTGTAACACTCCTTGATATCGGAGGCCATTGAGCTCGTCACATGGTAGGCCTTCATGGCTGCCAATGTTGACGAACCAACTTGTGCTTTCGCACGAGACACACTTTCCTGGTGTCTTGCCTCGAAGTCTGGTCTGCGCGATAACGCGTCAGCCAAGACATTCGTTTTACCCGGTTTATATTCAACTTTGAAATTAAATTCAGAGAAGAAAGTTAGCCATCTTGCCATTCTCGGCGAGAGGTGCGGTGAATTTATAGCGGTCCGCAGTGATGCGTGATCCGTATAAACCACAAAAGGTTCGGTGCCCAAGAGGTGCATCCGAAACTTTACAAGGGCATACTTAATTGAAAGTAGCTCCTTGTCATGCACAGGGTAATTCACCTCGGCAGCTTTTAAAAGCCGAGACTGATAAAAAATGACACGGTCAACCCTGTTGTCATCCTTCTGCATGAGCGCGCTGCCGATTCCAAAATTGCTTGCATCGCAGACGACGCTAAAGGACTTATCCGCGTCTGGCAATGCCAAGACCGGTGCCTCTACAAGAGATTGCTTCACTGATGTGAACGCATCTTCTTGTTTCTTAGACCATGTCCATGCTGTATCTTTTTTCAAAAGATCATACAATGGCTTAGTCTGCTCCGCATAATTCTTGCTGTACTTATGCAAGTAATTAGCGAGCCCAAGAAATTGGCGCAGGTCCTTCACATGACGTGGTACTGGCCATTTCTTTATAGCCTTTACCTTTTCTGGGTCTGCTCGTACACCATGTGCACCAACAATGCAGCCCAGTAAAGGTATCTCGAGGACCCCTATTACGCACTTTTGCAAGTTCACGTATAATTGGGCGTCACCCAGAGTCTGCAACACAGCGTCTAAATGACGCTTGTGCGACTCTATCGCGCTCAGACCGTCCTCCGCCCTACTATGCACGAATACATCGTCAAAGTAATGGGGCGCGTAGGCACGGTGCTGACGCATCACGTGAGCTACCACTCGTTTGAATGTTGCTGGAGCATTTTGCAACCCTTGTGGCATCACAAGCCACTCCCACAGCATAACGCTTGGGGTACTTACTGCCGTTTTGGCTACATCGGTATCTCTCATGAGAACCTGATAGTAGCCATCCTTTAGATCCAACGCGGAAAAGATAGTTGAATTTCCCATGGAATTCAACAAAACATCTTTCCGCGGTATCGGTTTTTGAGCTGGAATGGTGGCCGTGTTCAGATTATTATAATCATGAACCACGCGCCATCCACCCGTGGCTTTACGCACACAGAAGGTCGGGCTGCAGTGAGGCGACTTGCTCTCACGTACATGTCCCGCCTTGGCTCGCTTGTCGAAAAACTCACCGATTTAATCGACTTGTTCCTTCGGCAACGGCCATTGCCTGGTCACACAATACTTGGTGCTAGGCTTCAGGTAAATCTAGTGCCTGATGCCCCTATCGGCCGGTAAGCGAATCGGCACTTTTGCTGGAAACACATCACGGTGTTTCCATAGAAAATCATAGAACGGGCTGTCCTTCAAGGCTTCCTAGCCTTGAGCAGCGAACCGTTTCTTTTTGTCGGTCTCCAAGACGCTCTCATCCATTGTGGATGAAGAGCAACAGTCCACCACGTTCTCTTCTGGAACTGCTGCGACTATCTCGTGGATCTTTCCTTCCTTTAGTTCGGACAGGAACATATCCCACGTCATCTCCGAGAGATTTACTATCTCCTCGGCAGATGCCAAGACAAGTTGGAGCACCTCAAGTGAGATGCCTCCGGCATTTTGTCTTCGACGGCCTCGAACAACTCGTTCGTAGGTCCGTCCTCTTGTACCGAGACTGATCCAAGGGTCACTCGTTTCGACGTGCCCTTGATCGTCTTAATACGTCTGGTGCTCGTTCTTCGAGTCAACACGACCTTTGACCTGGAAGAAGGTGCCGTTGCTATCTCGGCTAACGCACTCCTTCCAACCGCACCAGGCTCTTGGATCTGTGCCGGTTCTTGTGGCGCTTGACTTCCTGTCAGCCCACCATCAACTGCCACAGGCTCTCGGCTCTGTGCAGGACTATTGGACGCATGACTACCTGTCATCGCCCCATTCACTACACCAGTCTTTTCGACCGGGGTAGGAATATGTGTCACCTGGCTTTCCGCCAGAGTACTTCCAGCTACACCACTCCTTTCGAGCCGGGTAGTTCCTAATGTCGATTGACATACCGTCATCGCACCCTCGACTGTAATAGATACAGCATCAGTCACATAAGCCTCTCGCTAGAACACATCCTTTCCGGTGTCTTGCGTAGAGCTAGCGACTGTGCGTGTACGCCAGTCAATCCATGGTTGGTGTTTAGCCAACCAAGGCATGCCTAGGATGAGGTCATACGGACTCTCCATGCCTAGCACTGTGAACTTCTCTTTACAAGAGAAGTCACTGAAACTGAAGGCGAGTTCAACTTGAACTCCCTCCGATTTAACGAGCGCGCCGTTCGCTAAACGAACGATCGCCTCTTCTCGCTTGCCATCCTGGCAAAGCGACTCATAACTCGCCGGTCTCTTTTTCAGAGCCGCGAGTTTCACAAAGTTTTGTGATGCACCCGAATCCACGAGAAGGGTCATCACTTGGTCATAGCCTCGTACTCGAGCGTTATAGACCAAAAGGGTTGAGGTCCGACCTTTCGGAACCTCAGGGACTATGCTACCCATTTGTTCTATCACTCTGAACTTAGGGGTAGCTTCAGAGTCCGCGACAGTAGGGCATCCCGCCCCTACTGCGCTCCCGCATTTCCCCATCTTGGGCAGGTGCTGAACCCGTGCGTCGTGCACGCTGATTTTTCGCACCTCCCTTCGGGTTGGGAGACCTTTTGCTGGCTGCCTTAGCACCAGCTGCTACTTTGGCATAGCAGCGAGCCATCATATGGCCTCGCTTGTCGCACTTGTAGTGTGGTGGAGTGGCGATCACAAAATTTCTGATGTAATCCCGACTCTCCACTGGCGCCCAGACGACCGACTAACGGAGGGGGTACCCCGTATCCGTGTAACTTTCCTTCCTCACCTTGTGTACCCGTCGGTAGGGCGGGCTGCACTCTTCTCGGTGGACTTGAGTCGATGCTGAACTTGACCGTGGTTGGGGATTTGTCGGGGGTCGATCACGTGGAAAATCCTCACGCGATCGAAAGTTGTATGGGGGTGCTCTATGAGTCACCCTGGTCTGCCTTGAGACCGCCTTATCCAAATGTAGATACTTGATTCACTTGATTTCACTTGATCTTCTGACCACTTGAGCCGTCTCGATCTTGTGCCTTGTCCTTTACGTTGTATACTGCGTCCGATCGCAGGGGGGTTTTGCTTGGGTTGAGAGTTCTTGTAATCCCTGGCCAAACAATCCAGGGATATCACTTGTCTTAGCGTTGCAGAAGCTCTTGATCGTCGGGAGACAAAATTATCCGCCCGGAAGAGAAGTCTGCGTGCGTGCTTAGAAGTAAAATAAACTCTCTTTAATGTTAACCAACGAAATACCAAATCCTACGATTATGCTTACCTGTATGACAGTACCTATTGCCGCGTGTCGTCTCTTTCAGGAAAATCAGATCTCGGTATGTGGTCCACTTCGGATACCATCGCGATCTTGATCCGTCGATCGAGGTTACGATCGATCTGTAACCGGTTACACCTCGCGATCGGCTTTCTGGATCGAGGTTACGATCGTCGATCACACTTGTTGATCACGATCGTCGATCACACTTGTTGATCACGATCGACGATCACCTTTTCTGATCACGATCGTCGTACCATCGCGATCTTGATCCGTCGATCGAGGTTACGATCGATCTGTAACCAGTTACATCTCGCGATCGGCTTTCTGGATCGAGGTTACGATCGTCGATCATACTTGTTGATCACGATCGTCGATCACACTTGTTGATCACGATCGACGATCACCTTTTCTGATCACGATCGTCGTACCATCGCGATCTTGATCTGTCGATCGAGGTTACGATCGATCTGTAACCAGTTACATCTCGCGATCGGCTTTCTGGATCGAGGTTACGATCGTCGATCATACTTGTTGATCACGATCGTCGATCACACTTGTTGATCACGATCGACGATCACCTTTTCTGATCACGATCGTCGTACCATCGCGATCTTGATCTGTCGATCGAGGTTACGATCGATCTGTAACCAGTTACATCTCGCGATCGGCTTTCTGGATCGAGGTTACGATCGTCGATCATACTTGTTGATCACGATCGTCGATCACACTTGTTGATCACGATCGACGATCACCTTTGCTGATCACGATCGTCGTACCATCGCGATCTTGATCTGTCGATCGAGGTTACGATCGATCTGTAACCAGTTACATCTCGCGATCGGCTTTCTGGATCGAGGTTACGATCGTCGATCATACTTGTTGATCACGATCGTCGATCACACTTGTTGATCACGATCGACGATCACCTTTGCTGATCACGATCGTCGTACCATCGCGATCTTGATCCGTCGATCGAGGTTACGATCGATCTGTAACCAGTTACATCTCGCGATCGGCTTTCTGGATCGAGGTTACGATCGTCGATCATACTTGTTGATCACGATCGTCGATCACACTTGTTGATCACGATCGACGATCACCTTTGCTGATCACGATCGTCGTACCATCGCGATCTTGATCCGTCGATCGAGGTTACGATCGATCTGTAACCAGTTACATCTCGCGATCGGCTTTCTGGATCGAGGTTACGATCGTCGATCATACTTGTTGATCACGATCGTCGATCACACTTGTTGATCACGATCGACGATCACCTTTTCTGATCACGATCGTCGTACCATCGCGATCTTGATCTGTCGATCGAGGTTACGATCGATCTGTAACCAGTTACATCTCGCGATCGGCTTTCTGGATCGAGGTTACGATCGTCGATCATACTTGTTGATCACGATCGTCGATCACACTTGTTGATCACGATCGACGATCACCTTTGCTGATCACGATCGTCGTACCATCGCGATCTTGATCCGTCGATCGAGGTTACGATCGATCTGTAACCAGTTACATCTCGCGATCGGCTTTCTGGATCGAGGTTACGATCGTCGATCATACTTGTTGATCACGATCGTCGATCACACTTGTTGATCACGATCGACGATCACCTTTGCTGATCACGATCGTCGTACCATCGCGATCTTGATCTGTCGATCGAGGTTACGATCGATCTGTAACCAGTTACATCTCGCGATCGGCTTTCTGGATCGAGGTTACGATCGTCGATCATACTTGTTGATCACGATCGTCGATCACACTTGTTGATCACGATCGACGATCACCTTTGCTGATCACGATCGTCGTACCATCGCGATCTTGATCTGTCGATCGAGGTTACGATCGATCTGTAACCAGTTACATCTCGCGATCGGCTTTCTGGATCGAGGTTACGATCGTCGATCATACTTGTTGATCACGATCGTCGATCACACTTGTTGATCACGATCGACGATCACCTTTGCTGATCACGATCGTCGTACCATCGCGATCTTGATCTGTCGATCGAGGTTACGATCGATCTGTAACCAGTTACATCTCGCGATCGGCTTTCTGGATCGAGGTTACGATCGTCGATCATACTTGTTGATCACGATCGTCGATCACACTTGTTGATCACGATCGACGATCACCTTTGCTGATCACGATCGTCGTACCATCGCGATCTTGATCTGTCGATCGAGGTTACGATCGATCTGTAACCAGTTACATCTCGCGATCGGCTTTCTGGATCGAGGTTACGATCGTCGATCATACTTGTTGATCACGATCGTCGATCACACTTGTTGATCACGATCGACGATCACCTTTTCTGATCACGATCGTCGTACCATCGCGATCTTGATCTGTCGATCGAGGTTACGATCGATCTGTAACCAGTTACATCTCGCGATCGGCTTTCTGGATCGAGGTTACGATCGTCGATCATACTTGTTGATCACGATCGTCGATCACACTTGTTGATCACGATCGACGATCACCTTTTCTGATCACGATCGTCGTACCATCGCGATCTTGATCCGTCGATCGAGGTTACGATCGATCTGTAACCAGTTACATCTCGCGATCGGCTTTCTGGATCGAGGTTACGATCGTCGATCATACTTGTTGATCACGATCGTCGATCACACTTGTTGATCACGATCGACGATCACCTTTTCTGATCACGATCGTCGTACCATCGCGATCTTGGTCTGTCGATCGAGGTTACGATCGATCTGTAACCAGTTACATCTCGCGATCGGCTTTCTGGATCGAGGTTACGATCGTCGATCATACTTGTTGATCACGATCGTCGATCACACTTGTTGATCACGATCGACGATCACCTTTGCTGATCACGATCGTCGTACCATCGCGATCTTGATCTGTCGATCGAGGTTACGATCGATCTGTAACCAGTTACATCTCGCGATCGGCTTTCTGGATCGAGGTTACGATCGTCGATCATACTTGTTGATCACGATCGTCGATCACACTTGTTGATCACGATCGACGATCACCTTTTCTGATCACGATCGTCGTACCATCGCGATCTTGATCTGTCGATCGAGGTTACGATCGATCTGTAACCAGTTACATCTCGCGATCGGCTTTCTGGATCGAGGTTACGATCGTCGATCATACTTGTTGATCACGATCGTCGATCACACTTGTTGATCACGATCGACGATCACCTTTTCTGATCACGATCGTCGTACCATCGCGATCTTGATCCGTCGATCGAGGTTACGATCGATCTGTAACCAGTTACATCTCGCGATCGGCTTTCTGGATCGAGGTTACGATCGTCGATCATACTTGTTGATCACGATCGTCGATCACACTTGTTGATCACGATCGACGATCACCTTTGCTGATCACGATCGTCGTACCATCGCGATCTTGATCTGTCGATCGAGGTTACGATCGATCTGTAACCAGTTACATCTCGCGATCGGCTTTCTGGATCGAGGTTACGATCGTCGATCATACTTGTTGATCACGATCGTCGATCACACTTGTTGATCACGATCGACGATCACCTTTTCTGATCACGATCGTCGTACCATCGCGATCTTGATCCGTCGATCGAGGTTACGATCGATCTGTAACCAGTTACATCTCGCGATCGGCTTTCTGGATCGAGGTTACGATCGTCGATCATACTTGTTGATCACGATCGTCGATCACACTTGTTGATCACGATCGACGATCACCCTTGCTGATCACGATCGTCGTACCATCGCGATCTTGATCTGTCGATCGAGGTTACGATCGATCTGTAACCAGTTACATCTCGCGATCGGCTTTCTGGATCGAGGTTACGATCGTCGATCATACTTGTTGATCACGATCGTCGATCACACTTGTTGATCACGATCGACGATCACCTTTGCTGATCACGATCGTCGTACCATCGCGATCTTGATCCGTCGATCGAGGTTACGATCGATCTGTAACCAGTTACATCTCGCGATCGGCTTTCTGGATCGAGGTTACGATCGTCGATCATACTTGTTGATCACGATCGTCGATCACACTTGTTGATCACGATCGACGATCACCTTTGCTGATCACGATCGTCGTACCATCGCGATCTTGATCCGTCGATCGAGGTTACGATCGATCTGTAACCAGTTACATCTCGCGATCGGCTTTCTGGATCGAGGTTACGATCGTCGATCATACTTGTTGATCACGATCGTCGATCACACTTGTTGATCACGATCGACGATCACCTTTTCTGATCACGATCGTCGTACCATCGCGATCTTGATCCGTCGATCGAGGTTACGATCGATCTGTAACCAGTTACATCTCGCGATCGGCTTTCTGGATCGAGGTTACGATCGTCGATCATACTTGTTGATCACGATCGTCGATCACACTTGTTGATCACGATCGACGATCACCTTTTCTGATCACGATCGTCGTACCATCGCGATCTTGATCTGTCGATCGAGGTTACGATCGATCTGTAACCAGTTACATCTCGCGATCGGCTTTCTGGATCGAGGTTACGATCGTCGATCATACTTGTTGATCACGATCGTCGATCACACTTGTTGATCACGATCGACGATCACCTTTGCTGATCACGATCGTCGTACCATCGCGATCTTGATCCGTCGATCGAGGTTACGATCGATCTGTAACCAGTTACATCTCGCGATCGGCTTTCTGGATCGAGGTTACGATCGTCGATCATACTTGTTGATCACGATCGTCGATCACACTTGTTGATCACGATCGACGATCACCTTTTCTGATCACGATCGTCGTACCATCGCGATCTTGATCTGTCGATCGAGGTTACGATCGATCTGTAACCAGTTACATCTCGCGATCGGCTTTCTGGATCGAGGTTACGATCGTCGATCATACTTGTTGATCACGATCGTCGATCACACTTGTTGATCACGATCGACGATCACCTTTTCTGATCACGATCGTCGTACCATCGCGATCTTGATCCGTCGATCGAGGTTACGATCGATCTGTAACCAGTTACATCTCGCGATCGGCTTTCTGGATCGAGGTTACGATCGTCGATCATACTTGTTGATCACGATCGTCGATCACACTTGTTGATCACGATCGACGATCACCTTTGCTGATCACGATCGTCGTACCATCGCGATCTTGATCTGTCGATCGAGGTTACGATCGATCTGTAACCAGTTACATCTCGCGATCGGCTTTCTGGATCGAGGTTACGATCGTCGATCATACTTGTTGATCACGATCGTCGATCACACTTGTTGATCACGATCGACGATCACCTTTGCTGATCACGATCGTCGTACCATCGCGATCTTGATCCATCGATCGAGGTTACGATCGATCTGTAACCAGTTACATCTCGCGATCGGCTTTCTGGATCGAGGTTACGATCGTCGATCATACTTGTTGATCACGATCGTCGATCACACTTGTTGATCACGATCGACGATCACCTTTGCTGATCACGATCGTCGTACCATCGCGATCTTGATCCGTCGATCGAGGTTACGATCGATCTGTAACCAGTTACATCTCGCGATCGGCTTTCTGGATCGAGGTTACGATCGTCGATCATACTTGTTGATCACGATCGTCGATCACACTTGTTGATCACGATCGACGATCACCCTTGCTGATCACGATCGTCGTACCATCGCGATCTTGATCTGTCGATCGAGGTTACGATCGATCTGTAACCAGTTACATCTCGCGATCGGCTTTCTGGATCGAGGTTACGATCGTCGATCATACTTGTTGATCACGATCGTCGATCACCTTTGTCTGATCACGATCGTCGTACCATCGCGATCTTGATCTGTCGATCGAGGTTACGATCGATCTGTAACCAGTTACATCTCGCGATCGGCTTTCTGGATCGAGGTTACGATCGTCGATCATACTTGTTGATCACGATCGTCGATCACACTTGTTGATCACGATCGACGATCACCTTTTCTGATCACGATCGTCGTACCATCGCGATCTTGATCCGTCGATCGAGGTTACGATCGATCTGTAACCAGTTACATCTCGCGATCGGCTTTCTGGATCGAGGTTACGATCGTCGATCATACTTGTTGATCACGATCGTCGATCACACTTGTTGATCACGATCGACGATCACCTTTGCTGATCACGATCGTCGTACCATCGCGATCTTGATCTGTCGATCGAGGTTACGATCGATCTGTAACCAGTTACATCTCGCGATCGGCTTTCTGGATCGAGGTTACGATCGTCGATCATACTTGTTGATCACGATCGTCGATCACACTTGTTGATCACGATCGACGATCACCCTTGCTGATCACGATCGTCGTACCATCGCGATCTTGATCCGTCGATCGAGGTTACGATCGATCTGTAACCAGTTACATCTCGCGATCGGCTTTCTGGATCGAGGTTACGATCGTCGATCATACTTGTTGATCACGATCGTCGATCACACTTGTTGATCACGATCGACGATCACCCTTGCTGATCACGATCGTCGTACCATCGCGATCTTGATCCGTCGATCGAGGTTACGATCGATCTGTAACCAGTTACATCTCGCGATCGGCTTTCTGGATCGAGGTTACGATCGTCGATCATACTTGTTGATCACGATCGTCGATCACACTTGTTGATCACGATCGACGATCACCTTTTCTGATCACGATCGTCGTACCATCGCGATCTTGATCTGTCGATCGAGGTTACGATCGATCTGTAACCAGTTACATCTCGCGATCGGCTTTCTGGATCGAGGTTACGATCGTCGATCATACTTGTTGATCACGATCGTCGATCACACTTGTTGATCACGATCGACGATCACCTTTGCTGATCACGATCGTCGTACCATCGCGATCTTGATCTGTCGATCGAGGTTACGATCGATCTGTAACCAGTTACATCTCGCGATCGGCTTTCTGGATCGAGGTTACGATCGTCGATCATACTTGTTGATCACGATCGTCGATCACACTTGTTGATCACGATCGACGATCACCTTTGCTGATCACGATCGTCGTACCATCGCGATCTTGATCCGTCGATCGAGGTTACGATCGATCTGTAACCAGTTACATCTCGCGATCGGCTTTCTGGATCGAGGTTACGATCGTCGATCATACTTGTTGATCACGATCGTCGATCACACTTGTTGATCACGATCGACGATCACCCTTGCTGATCACGATCGTCGTACCATCGCGATCTTGATCCGTCGATCGAGGTTACGATCGATCTGTAACCAGTTACATCTCGCGATCGGCTTTCTGGATCGAGGTTACGATCGTCGATCATACTTGTTGATCACGATCGTCGATCACACTTGTTGATCACGATCGACGATCACCCTTGCTGATCACGATCGTCGTACCATCGCGATCTTGATCTGTCGATCGAGGTTACGATCGATCTGTAACCAGTTACATCTCGCGATCGGCTTTCTGGATCGAGGTTACGATCGTCGATCATACTTGTTGATCACGATCGTCGATCACACTTGTTGATCACGATCGACGATCACCTTTGCTGATCACGATCGTCGTACCATCGCGATCTTGATCCGTCGATCGAGGTTACGATCGATCTGTAACCAGTTACATCTCGCGATCGGCTTTCTGGATCGAGGTTACGATCGTCGATCATACTTGTTGATCACGATGTGCACACCTGTTGATCACGATCGACGATCACCTTTGCTGATCACGATCGTCGTACCATCGCGATCTTGATCCGTCGATCGAGGTTACGATCGATCTGTAACCAGTTACATCTCGCGATCGGCTTTCTGGATCGAGGTTACGATCGTCGATCATACTTGTTGATCACGATCGTCGATCACACTTGTTGATCACGATCGACGATCACCCTTGCTGATCACGATCGTCGTACCATCGCGATCTTGATCTGTCGATCGAGGTTACGATCGATCTGTAACCAGTTACATCTCGCGATCGGCTTTCTGGATCGAGGTTACGATCGTCGATCATACTTGTTGATCACGATCGTCGATCACACTTGTTGATCACGATCGACGATCACCTTTGCTGATCACGATCGTCGTACCATCGCGATCTTGATCTGTCGATCGAGGTTACGATCGATCTGTAACCAGTTACATCTCGCGATCGGCTTTCTGGATCGAGGTTACGATCGTCGATCATACTTGTTGATCACGATCGTCGATCACACTTGTTGATCACGATCGACGATCACCTTTGCTGATCACGATCGTCGTACCATCGCGATCTTGATCCGTCGATCGAGGTTACGATCGATCTGTAACCAGTTACATCTCGCGATCGGCTTTCTGGATCGAGGTTACGATCGTCGATCATACTTGTTGATCACGATCGTCGATCACACTTGTTGATCACGATCGACGATCACCTTTTCTGATCACGATCGTCGTACCATCGCGATCTTGATCTGTCGATCGAGGTTACGATCGATCTGTAACCAGTTACATCTCGCGATCGGCTTTCTGGATCGAGGTTACGATCGTCGATCATACTTGTTGATCACGATCGTCGATCACACTTGTTGATCACGATCGACGATCACCCTTGCTGATCACGATCGTCGTACCATCGCGATCTTGATCTGTCGATCGAGGTTACGATCGATCTGTAACCAGTTACATCTCGCGATCGGCTTTCTGGATCGAGGTTACGATCGTCGATCATACTTGTTGATCACGATCGTCGATCACACTTGTTGATCACGATCGACGATCACCCTTGCTGATCACGATCGTCGTACCATCGCGATCTTGATCTGTCGATCGAGGTTACGATCGATCTGTAACCAGTTACATCTCGCGATCGGCTTTCTGGATCGAGGTTACGATCGTCGATCATACTTGTTGATCACGATCGTCGATCACACTTGTTGATCACGATCGACGATCACCCTTGCTGATCACGATCGTCGTACCATCGCGATCTTGATCCGTCGATCGAGGTTACGATCGATCTGTAACCAGTTACATCTCGCGATCGGCTTTCTGGATCGAGGTTACGATCGTCGATCATACTTGTTGATCACGATCGTCGATCACACTTGTTGATCACGATCGACGATCACCTTTGCTGATCACGATCGTCGTACCATCGCGATCTTGATCCGTCGATCGAGGTTACGATCGATCTGTAACCAGTTACATCTCGCGATCGGCTTTCTGGATCGAGGTTACGATCGTCGATCATACTTGTTGATCACGATCGTCGATCACACTTGTTGATCACGATCGACGATCACCTTTGCTGATCACGATCGTCGTACCATCGCGATCTTGATCCGTCGATCGAGGTTACGATCGATCTGTAACCAGTTACATCTCGCGATCGGCTTTCTGGATCGAGGTTACGATCGTCGATCATACTTGTTGATCACGATCGTCGATCACACTTGTTGATCACGATCGACGATCACCCTTGCTGATCACGATCGTCGTACCATCGCGATCTTGATCTGTCGATCGAGGTTACGATCGATCTGTAACCAGTTACATCTCGCGATCGGCTTTCTGGATCGAGGTTACGATCGTCGATCATACTTGTTGATCACGATCGTCGATCACACTTGTTGATCACGATCGACGATCACCCTTGCTGATCACGATCGTCGTACCATCGCGATCTTGATCCGTCGATCGAGGTTACGATCGATCTGTAACCAGTTACATCTCGCGATCGGCTTTCTGGATCGAGGTTACGATCGTCGATCATACTTGTTGATCACGATCGTCGATCACACTTGTTGATCACGATCGACGATCACCCTTGCTGATCACGATCGTCGTACCATCGCGATCTTGATCCGTCGATCGAGGTTACGATCGATCTGTAACCAGTTACATCTCGCGATCGGCTTTCTGGATCGAGGTTACGATCGTCGATCATACTTGTTGATCACGATCGTCGATCACACTTGTTGATCACGATCGACGATCACCCTTGCTGATCACGATCGTCGTACCATCGCGATCTTGATCCGTCGATCGAGGTTACGATCGATCTGTAACCAGTTACATCTCGCGATCGGCTTTCTGGATCGAGGTTACGATCGTCGATCATACTTGTTGATCACGATCGTCGATCACCTTGTTGATCACGATCGACGATCACCCTTGCTGATCACGATCGTCGTACCATCGCGATCTTGATCCGTCGATCGAGGTTACGATCGATCTGTAACCAGTTACATCTCGCGATCGGCTTTCTGGATCGAGGTTACGATCGTCGATCATACTTGTTGATCACGATCGTCGATCACCTTGTTGATCACGATCGACGATCACCTTTGCTGATCACGATCGTCGTACCATCGCGATCTTGATCCGTCGATCGAGGTTACGATCGATCTGTAACCAGTTACATCTCGCGATCGGCTTTCTGGATCGAGGTTACGATCGTCGATCATACTTGTTGATCACGATCGTCGATCACACTTGTTGATCACGATCGACGATCACCCTTGCTGATCACGATCGTCGTACCATCGCGATCTTGATCCGTCGATCGAGGTTACGATCGATCTGTAACCAGTTACATCTCGCGATCGGCTTTCTGGATCGAGGTTACGATCGTCGATCATACTTGTTGATCACGATCGTCGATCCACTTGTTGATCACGATCGACGATCACCTTTGCTGATCACGATCGTCGTACCATCGCGATCTTGATCCGTCGATCGAGGTTACGATCGATCTGTAACCAGTTACATCTCGCGATCGGCTTTCTGGATCGAGGTTACGATCGTCGATCATACTTGTTGATCACGATCGTCGATCACACTTGTTGATCACGATCGACGATCACCTTTGCTGATCACGATCGTCGTACCATCGCGATCTTGATCCGTCGATCGAGGTTACGATCGATCTGTAACCAGTTACATCTCGCGATCGGCTTTCTGGATCGAGGTTACGATCGTCGATCATACTTGTTGATCACGATCGTCGATCACACTTGTTGATCACGATCGACGATCACCTTTGCTGATCACGATCGTCGTACCATCGCGATCTTGATCTGTCGATCGAGGTTACGATCGATCTGTAACCAGTTACATCTCGCGATCGGCTTTCTGGATCGAGGTTACGATCGTCGATCATACTTGTTGATCACGATCGTCGATCACACTTGTTGATCACGATCGACGATCACCCTTGCTGATCACGATCGTCGTACCATCGCGATCTTGATCCGTCGATCGAGGTTACGATCGATCTGTAACCAGTTACATCTCGCGATCGGCTTTCTGGATCGAGGTTACGATCGTCGATCATACTTGTTGATCACGATCGTCGATCACACTTGTTGATCACGATCGACGATCACCTTTTCTGATCACGATCGTCGTACCATCGCGATCTTGATCCGTCGATCGAGGTTACGATCGATCTGTAACCAGTTACATCTCGCGATCGGCTTTCTGGATCGAGGTTACGATCGTCGATCATACTTGTTGATCACGATCGTCGATCACCTTGTTGATCACGATCGACGATCACCTTTGCTGATCACGATCGTCGTACCATCGCGATCTTGATCTGTCGATCGAGGTTACGATCGATCTGTAACCAGTTACATCTCGCGATCGGCTTTCTGGATCGAGGTTACGATCGTCGATCATACTTGTTGATCACGATCGTCGATCACACTTGTTGATCACGATCGACGATCACCTTTTCTGATCACGATCGTCGTACCATCGCGATCTTGATCCATCGATCGAGGTTACGATCGATCTGTAACCAGTTACATCTCGCGATCGGCTTTCTGGATCGAGGTTACGATCGTCGATCATACTTGTTGATCACGATCGTCGATCACACTTGTTGATCACGATCGACGATCACCCTTGCTGATCACGATCGTCGTACCATCGCGATCTTGATCCGTCGATCGAGGTTACGATCGATCTGTAACCAGTTACATCTCGCGATCGGCTTTCTGGATCGAGGTTACGATCGTCGATCATACTTGTTGATCACGATCGACGATCACCCTTGCTGATCACGATCGTCGTACCATCGCGATCTTGATCCGTCGATCGAGGTTACGATCGATCTGTAACCAGTTACATCTCGCGATCGGCTTTCTGGATCGAGGTTACGATCGTCGATCATACTTGTTGATCACGATCGTCGATCACACTTGTTGATCACGATCGACGATCACCCTTGCTGATCACGATCGTCGTACCATCGCGATCTTGATCTGTCGATCGAGGTTACGATCGATCTGTAACCAGTTACATCTCGCGATCGGCTTTCTGGATCGAGGTTACGATCGTCGATCATACTTGTTGATCACGATCGACGATCACACTTGTTGATCACGATCGACGATCACCTTTGCTGATCACGATCGTCGTACCATCGCGATCTTGATCCGTCGATCGAGGTTACGATCGATCTGTAACCAGTTACATCTCGCGATCGGCTTTCTGGATCGAGGTTACGATCGTCGATCATACTTGTTGATCACGATCGTCGATCACACTTGTTGATCACGATCGACGATCACCTTTGCTGATCACGATCGTCGTACCATCGCGATCTTGATCTGTCGATCGAGGTTACGATCGATCTGTAACCAGTTACATCTCGCGATCGGCTTTCTGGATCGAGGTTACGATCGTCGATCATACTTGTTGATCACGATCGTCGATCACACTTGTTGATCACGATCGACGATCACCCTTGCTGATCACGATCGTCGTACCATCGCGATCTTGATCCGTCGATCGAGGTTACGATCGATCTGTAACCAGTTACATCTCGCGATCGGCTTTCTGGATCGAGGTTACGATCGTCGATCATACTTGTTGATCACGATCGTCGATCACACTTGTTGATCACGATCGACGATCACCCTTGCTGATCACGATCGTCGTACCATCGCGATCTTGATCTGTCGATCGAGGTTACGATCGATCTGTAACCAGTTACATCTCGCGATCGGCTTTCTGGATCGAGGTTACGATCGTCGATCATACTTGTTGATCACGATCGTCGATCACACTTGTTGATCACGATCGACGATCACCCTTGCTGATCACGATCGTCGTACCATCGCGATCTTGATCCGTCGATCGAGGTTACGATCGATCTGTAACCAGTTACATCTCGCGATCGGCTTTCTGGATCGAGGTTACGATCGTCGATCATACTTGTTGATCACGATCGTCGATCACACTTGTTGATCACGATCGACGATCACCCTTGCTGATCACGATCGTCGTACCATCGCGATCTTGATCCGTCGATCGAGGTTACGATCGATCTGTAACCAGTTACATCTCGCGATCGGCTTTCTGGATCGAGGTTACGATCGTCGATCATACTTGTTGATCACGATCGTCGATCACACTTGTTGATCACGATCGACGATCACCTTTGCTGATCACGATCGTCGTACCATCGCGATCTTGATCCGTCGATCGAGGTTACGATCGATCTGTAACCAGTTACATCTCGCGATCGGCTTTCTGGATCGAGGTTACGATCGTCGATCATACTTGTTGATCACGATCGTCGATCACACTTGTTGATCACGATCGACGATCACCTTTGCTGATCACGATCGTCGTACCATCGCGATCTTGATCCGTCGATCGAGGTTACGATCGATCTGTAACCAGTTACATCTCGCGATCGGCTTTCTGGATCGAGGTTACGATCGTCGATCATACTTGTTGATCACGATCGTCGATCACACTTGTTGATCACGATCGACGATCACCTTTGCTGATCACGATCGTCGTACCATCGCGATCTTGATCTGTCGATCGAGGTTACGATCGATCTGTAACCAGTTACATCTCGCGATCGGCTTTCTGGATCGAGGTTACGATCGTCGATCATACTTGTTGATCACGATCGTCGATCACACTTGTTGATCACGATCGACGATCACCTTTGCTGATCACGATCGTCGTACCATCGCGATCTTGATCTGTCGATCGAGGTTACGATCGATCTGTAACCAGTTACATCTCGCGATCGGCTTTCTGGATCGAGGTTACGATCGTCGATCATACTTGTTGATCACGATCGTCGATCACACTTGTTGATCACGATCGACGATCACCCTTGCTGATCACGATCGTCGTACCATCGCGATCTTGATCCGTCGATCGAGGTTACGATCGATCTGTAACCAGTTACATCTCGCGATCGGCTTTCTGGATCGAGGTTACGATCGTCGATCATACTTGTTGATCACGATCGTCGATCACACTTGTTGATCACGATCGACGATCACCTTTGCTGATCACGATCGTCGTACCATCGCGATCTTGATCTGTCGATCGAGGTTACGATCGATCTGTAACCAGTTACATCTCGCGATCGGCTTTCTGGATCGAGGTTACGATCGTCGATCATACTTTATCAGCACTTGTTGATCACGATCGACGATCACCCTTGCTGATCACGATCGTCGTACCATCGCGATCTTGATCCGTCGATCGAGGTTACGATCGATCTGTAACCAGTTACATCTCGCGATCGGCTTTCTGGATCGAGGTTACGATCGTCGATCATACTTGTTGATCACGATCGATCGATCACACCTTTGCTGATCACGATCGTCGTACCATCGCGATCTTGATCCGTCGATCGAGGTTACGATCGATCTGTAACCAGTTACATCTCGCGATCGGCTTTCTGGATCGAGGTTACGATCGTCGATCATACTTGTTGATCACGATCGTCGATCACACTTGTTGATCACGATCGACGATCACCTTTGCTGATCACGATCGTCGTACCATCGCGATCTTGATCCGTCGATCGAGGTTACGATCGATCTGTAACCAGTTACATCTCGCGATCGGCTTTCTGGATCGAGGTTACGATCGTCGATCATACTTGTTGATCACGATCGTCGATCACACTTGTTGATCACGATCGACGATCACCTTTGCTGATCACGATCGTCGTACCATCGCGATCTTGATCTGTCGATCGAGGTTACGATCGATCTGTAACCAGTTACATCTCGCGATCGGCTTTCTGGATCGAGGTTACGATCGTCGATCATACTTGTTGATCACGATCGTCGATCACACTTGTTGATCACGATCGACGATCACCCTTGCTGATCACGATCGTCGTACCATCGCGATCTTGATCTGTCGATCGAGGTTACGATCGATCTGTAACCAGTTACATCTCGCGATCGGCTTTCTGGATCGAGGTTACGATCGTCGATCATACTTGTTGATCACGATCGTCGATCACACTTGTTGATCACGATCGACGATCACCCTTGCTGATCACGATCGTCGTACCATCGCGATCTTGATCCGTCGATCGAGGTTACGATCGATCTGTAACCAGTTACATCTCGCGATCGGCTTTCTGGATCGAGGTTACGATCGTCGATCATACTTGTTGATCACGATCGTCGATCACACTTGTTGATCACGATCGACGATCACCCTTGCTGATCACGATCGTCGTACCATCGCGATCTTGATCTGTCGATCGAGGTTACGATCGATCTGTAACCAGTTACATCTCGCGATCGGCTTTCTGGATCGAGGTTACGATCGTCGATCATACTTGTTGATCACGATCGATCGATCACCTTTTCTGATCACGATCGTCGTACCATCGCGATCTTGATCCGTCGATCGAGGTTACGATCGATCTGTAACCAGTTACATCTCGCGATCGGCTTTCTGGATCGAGGTTACGATCGTCGATCATACTTGTTGATCACGATCGTCGATCACACTTGTTGATCACGATCGACGATCACCCTTGCTGATCACGATCGTCGTACCATCGCGATCTTGATCCGTCGATCGAGGTTACGATCGATCTGTAACCAGTTACATCTCGCGATCGGCTTTCTGGATCGAGGTTACGATCGTCGATCATACTTGTTGATCACGATCGTCGATCACACTTGTTGATCACGATCGACGATCACCCTTGCTGATCACGATCGTCGTACCATCGCGATCTTGATCTGTCGATCGAGGTTACGATCGATCTGTAACCAGTTACATCTCGCGATCGGCTTTCTGGATCGAGGTTACGATCGTCGATCATACTTGTTGATCACGATGGCACCTGTTGATCACGATCGACGATCACCTTTGCTGATCACGATCGTCGTACCATCGCGATCTTGATCCGTCGATCGAGGTTACGATCGATCTGTAACCAGTTACATCTCGCGATCGGCTTTCTGGATCGAGGTTACGATCGTCGATCATACTTGTTGATCACGATCGTCGATCACACTTGTTGATCACGATCGACGATCACCTTTGCTGATCACGATCGTCGTACCATCGCGATCTTGATCCGTCGATCGAGGTTACGATCGATCTGTAACCAGTTACATCTCGCGATCGGCTTTCTGGATCGAGGTTACGATCGTCGATCATACTTGTTGATCACGATCGTCGATCACACTTGTTGATCACGATCGACGATCACCTTGCTGATCACGATCGTCGTACCATCGCGATCTTGATCCGTCGATCGAGGTTACGATCGATCTGTAACCAGTTACATCTCGCGATCGGCTTTCTGGATCGAGGTTACGATCGTCGATCATACTTGTTGATCACGATCGTCGATCACCTTTGCTGATCACGATCGTCGTACCATCGCGATCTTGATCCGTCGATCGAGGTTACGATCGATCTGTAACCAGTTACATCTCGCGATCGGCTTTCTGGATCGAGGTTACGATCGTCGATCATACTTGTTGATCACGATCGTCGATCACACTTGTTGATCACGATCGACGATCACCTTTGCTGATCACGATCGTCGTACCATCGCGATCTTGATCCGTCGATCGAGGTTACGATCGATCTGTAACCAGTTACATCTCGCGATCGGCTTTCTGGATCGAGGTTACGATCGTCGATCATACTTGTTGATCACGATCGTCGATCACACTTGTTGATCACGATCGACGATCACCCTTGCTGATCACGATCGTCGTACCATCGCGATCTTGATCTGTCGATCGAGGTTACGATCGATCTGTAACCAGTTACATCTCGCGATCGGCTTTCTGGATCGAGGTTACGATCGTCGATCATACTTGTTGATCACGATCGTCGATCACACTTGTTGATCACGATCGACGATCACCTTTGCTGATCACGATCGTCGTACCATCGCGATCTTGATCCGTCGATCGAGGTTACGATCGATCTGTAACCAGTTACATCTCGCGATCGGCTTTCTGGATCGAGGTTACGATCGTCGATCATACTTGTTGATCACGATCGTCGATCACACTTGTTGATCACGATCGACGATCACCCTTGCTGATCACGATCGTCGTACCATCGCGATCTTGATCTGTCGATCGAGGTTACGATCGATCTGTAACCAGTTACATCTCGCGATCGGCTTTCTGGATCGAGGTTACGATCGTCGATCATACTTGTTGATCACGATCGTCGATCACACTTGTTGATCACGATCGACGATCACCCTTGCTGATCACGATCGTCGTACCATCGCGATCTTGATCTGTCGATCGAGGTTACGATCGATCTGTAACCAGTTACATCTCGCGATCGGCTTTCTGGATCGAGGTTACGATCGTCGATCATACTTGTTGATCACGATCGTCGATCACACTTGTTGATCACGATCGACGATCACCTTTTCTGATCACGATCGTCGTACCATCGCGATCTTGATCCGTCGATCGAGGTTACGATCGATCTGTAACCAGTTACATCTCGCGATCGGCTTTCTGGATCGAGGTTACGATCGTCGATCATACTTGTTGATCACGATCGTCGATCACACTTGTTGATCACGATCGACGATCACCCTTGCTGATCACGATCGTCGTACCATCGCGATCTTGATCCGTCGATCGAGGTTACGATCGATCTGTAACCAGTTACATCTCGCGATCGGCTTTCTGGATCGAGGTTACGATCGTCGATCATACTTGTTGATCACGATCGACGATCACCCTTGCTGATCACGATCGTCGTACCATCGCGATCTTGATCCGTCGATCGAGGTTACGATCGATCTGTAACCAGTTACATCTCGCGATCGGCTTTCTGGATCGAGGTTACGATCGTCGATCATACTTGTTGATCACGATCGTCGATCACACTTGTTGATCACGATCGACGATCACCCTTGCTGATCACGATCGTCGTACCATCGCGATCTTGATCCGTCGATCGAGGTTACGATCGATCTGTAACCAGTTACATCTCGCGATCGGCTTTCTGGATCGAGGTTACGATCGTCGATCATACTTGTTGATCACGATCGTCGATCACACTTGTTGATCACGATCGACGATCACCTTTGCTGATCACGATCGTCGTACCATCGCGATCTTGATCCGTCGATCGAGGTTACGATCGATCTGTAACCAGTTACATCTCGCGATCGGCTTTCTGGATCGAGGTTACGATCGTCGATCATACTTGTTGATCACGATCGTCGATCACACTTGTTGATCACGATCGACGATCACCCTTGCTGATCACGATCGTCGTACCATCGCGATCTTGATCTGTCGATCGAGGTTACGATCGATCTGTAACCAGTTACATCTCGCGATCGGCTTTCTGGATCGAGGTTACGATCGTCGATCATACTTGTTGATCACGATCGTCGATCACACTTGTTGATCACGATCGACGATCACCTTTGCTGATCACGATCGTCGTACCATCGCGATCTTGATCCGTCGATCGAGGTTACGATCGATCTGTAACCAGTTACATCTCGCGATCGGCTTTCTGGATCGAGGTTACGATCGTCGATCATACTTGTTGATCACGATCGTCGATCACACTTGTTGATCACGATCGTCGATCACCCTTGCTGATCACGATCGTCGTACCATCGCGATCTTGATCTGTCGATCGAGGTTACGATCGATCTGTAACCAGTTACATCTCGCGATCGGCTTTCTGGATCGAGGTTACGATCGTCGATCATACTTGTTGATCACGATCGACGATCACCTTTTCTGATCACGATCGTCGTACCATCGCGATCTTGATCCGTCGATCGAGGTTACGATCGATCTGTAACCAGTTACATCTCGCGATCGGCTTTCTGGATCGAGGTTACGATCGTCGATCATACTTGTTGATCACGATCGTCGATCACACTTGTTGATCACGATCGACGATCACCCTTGCTGATCACGATCGTCGTACCATCGCGATCTTGATCCGTCGATCGAGGTTACGATCGATCTGTAACCAGTTACATCTCGCGATCGGCTTTCTGGATCGAGGTTACGATCGTCGATCATACCTGTTGATCACGATCGTCGATCACCTTGTTGATCACGATCGACGATCACACTTGCTGATCACGATCGTCGTACCATCGCGATCTTGATCTGTCGATCGAGGTTACGATCGATCTGTAACCAGTTACATCTCGCGATCGGCTTTCTGGATCGAGGTTACGATCGTCGATCATACTTGTTGATCACGATCGACGATCACCTTTGCTGATCACGATCGTCGTACCATCGCGATCTTGATCCGTCGATCGAGGTTACGATCGATCTGTAACCAGTTACATCTCGCGATCGGCTTTCTGGATCGAGGTTACGATCGTCGATCATACTTGTTGATCACGATCGACGATCACCTTTGCTGATCACGATCGTCGTACCATCGCGATCTTGATCCGTCGATCGAGGTTACGATCGATCTGTAACCAGTTACATCTCGCGATCGGCTTTCTGGATCGAGGTTACGATCGTCGATCATACTTGTTGATCACGATCGACGATCACCTTTGCTGATCACGATCGTCGTACCATCGCGATCTTGATCCGTCGATCGAGGTTACGATCGATCTGTAACCAGTTACATCTCGCGATCGGCTTTCTGGATCGAGGTTACGATCGTCGATCATACTTGTTGATCACGATCGTCGATCACCTTTGCTGATCACGATCGTCGTACCATCGCGATCTTGATCCGTCGATCGAGGTTACGATCGATCTGTAACCAGTTACATCTCGCGATCGGCTTTCTGGATCGAGGTTACGATCGTCGATCATACTTGTTGATCACGATCGTCGATCACACTTGTTGATCACGATCGACGATCACCTTTTCTGATCACGATCGTCGTACCATCGCGATCTTGATCCGTCGATCGAGGTTACGATCGATCTGTAACCAGTTACATCTCGCGATCGGCTTTCTGGATCGAGGTTACGATCGTCGATCATACTTGTTGATCACGATCGTCGATCACACTTGTTGATCACGATCGACGATCACCCTTGCTGATCACGATCGTCGTACCATCGCGATCTTGATCTGTCGATCGAGGTTACGATCGATCTGTAACCAGTTACATCTCGCGATCGGCTTTCTGGATCGAGGTTACGATCGTCGATCATACTTGTTGATCACGATCGTCGATCACACTTGTTGATCACGATCGACGATCACCTTTGCTGATCACGATCGTCGTACCATCGCGATCTTGATCCGTCGATCGAGGTTACGATCGATCTGTAACCAGTTACATCTCGCGATCGGCTTTCTGGATCGAGGTTACGATCGTCGATCATACTTGTTGATCACGATCGTCGATCACACTTGTTGATCACGATCGACGATCACCCTTGCTGATCACGATCGTCGTACCATCGCGATCTTGATCCGTCGATCGAGGTTACGATCGATCTGTAACCAGTTACATCTCGCGATCGGCTTTCTGGATCGAGGTTACGATCGTCGATCATACTTGTTGATCACGATCGTCGATCACACTTGTTGATCACGATCGACGATCACCTTGCTGATCACGATCGTCGTACCATCGCGATCTTGATCTGTCGATCGAGGTTACGATCGATCTGTAACCAGTTACATCTCGCGATCGGCTTTCTGGATCGAGGTTACGATCGTCGATCATACTTGTTGATCACGATCGTCGATCACACTTGTTGATCACGATCGACGATCACCCTTGCTGATCACGATCGTCGTACCATCGCGATCTTGATCCGTCGATCGAGGTTACGATCGATCTGTAACCAGTTACATCTCGCGATCGGCTTTCTGGATCGAGGTTACGATCGTCGATCATACTTGTTGATCACGATCGTCGATCACACTTGTTGATCACGATCGACGATCACCCTTGCTGATCACGATCGTCGTACCATCGCGATCTTGATCCGTCGATCGAGGTTACGATCGATCTGTAACCAGTTACATCTCGCGATCGGCTTTCTGGATCGAGGTTACGATCGTCGATCATACTTGTTGATCACGATCGTCGATCACACTTGTTGATCACGATCGACGATCACCCTTGCTGATCACGATCGTCGTACCATCGCGATCTTGATCTGTCGATCGAGGTTACGATCGATCTGTAACCAGTTACATCTCGCGATCGGCTTTCTGGATCGAGGTTACGATCGTCGATCATACTTGTTGATCACGATCGTCGATCACACTTGTTGATCACGATCGACGATCACCTTTTCTGATCACGATCGTCGTACCATCGCGATCTTGATCCGTCGATCGAGGTTACGATCGATCTGTAACCAGTTACATCTCGCGATCGGCTTTCTGGATCGAGGTTACGATCGTCGATCATACTTGTTGATCACGATCGATCGATCACCTTTGCTGATCACGATCGTCGTACCATCGCGATCTTGATCCGTCGATCGAGGTTACGATCGATCTGTAACCAGTTACATCTCGCGATCGGCTTTCTGGATCGAGGTTACGATCGTCGATCATACTTGTTGATCACGATCGTCGATCACCTTGTTGATCACGATCGACGATCACCTTGCTGATCACGATCGTCGTACCATCGCGATCTTGATCCGTCGATCGAGGTTACGATCGATCTGTAACCAGTTACATCTCGCGATCGGCTTTCTGGATCGAGGTTACGATCGTCGATCATACTTGTTGATCACGATCGACGATCACCCTTGCTGATCACGATCGTCGTACCATCGCGATCTTGATCCGTCGATCGAGGTTACGATCGATCTGTAACCAGTTACATCTCGCGATCGGCTTTCTGGATCGAGGTTACGATCGTCGATCATACTTGTTGATCACGATCGTCGATCACACTGTTGATCACGATCGACGATCACCTTTGCTGATCACGATCGTCGTACCATCGCGATCTTGATCCGTCGATCGAGGTTACGATCGATCTGTAACCAGTTACATCTCGCGATCGGCTTTCTGGATCGAGGTTACGATCGTCGATCATACTTGTTGATCACGATCGTCGATCACACTTGTTGATCACGATCGACGATCACCTTTGCTGATCACGATCGTCGTACCATCGCGATCTTGATCTGTCGATCGAGGTTACGATCGATCTGTAACCAGTTACATCTCGCGATCGGCTTTCTGGATCGAGGTTACGATCGTCGATCATACTTGTTGATCACGATCGTCGATCACACTTGTTGATCACGATCGACGATCACCCTTGCTGATCACGATCGTCGTACCATCGCGATCTTGATCTGTCGATCGAGGTTACGATCGATCTGTAACCAGTTACATCTCGCGATCGGCTTTCTGGATCGAGGTTACGATCGTCGATCATACTTGTTGATCACGATCGTCGATCACACTTGTTGATCACGATCGACGATCACCTTTGCTGATCACGATCGTCGTACCATCGCGATCTTGATCTGTCGATCGAGGTTACGATCGATCTGTAACCAGTTACATCTCGCGATCGGCTTTCTGGATCGAGGTTACGATCGTCGATCATACTTGTTGATCACGATCGTCGATCACACTTGTTGATCACGATCGACGATCACCTTTGCTGATCACGATCGTCGTACCATCGCGATCTTGATCCGTCGATCGAGGTTACGATCGATCTGTAACCAGTTACATCTCGCGATCGGCTTTCTGGATCGAGGTTACGATCGTCGATCATACTTGTTGATCACGATCGTCGATCACACTTGTTGATCACGATCGACGATCACCCTTGCTGATCACGATCGTCGTACCATCGCGATCTTGATCCGTCGATCGAGGTTACGATCGATCTGTAACCAGTTACATCTCGCGATCGGCTTTCTGGATCGAGGTTACGATCGTCGATCATACTTGTTGATCACGATCGTCGATCACACTTGTTGATCACGATCGACGATCACCTTTGCTGATCACGATCGTCGTACCATCGCGATCTTGATCCATCGATCGAGGTTACGATCGATCTGTAACCAGTTACATCTCGCGATCGGCTTTCTGGATCGAGGTTACGATCGTCGATCATACTTGTTGATCACGATCGACGATCACCTTTGCTGATCACGATCGTCGTACCATCGCGATCTTGATCCGTCGATCGAGGTTACGATCGATCTGTAACCAGTTACATCTCGCGATCGGCTTTCTGGATCGAGGTTACGATCGTCGATCATACTTGTTGATCACGATCGACGATCACCCTTGCTGATCACGATCGTCGTACCATCGCGATCTTGATCCGTCGATCGAGGTTACGATCGATCTGTAACCAGTTACATCTCGCGATCGGCTTTCTGGATCGAGGTTACGATCGTCGATCATACTTGTTGATCACGATCGTCGATCACACTTGTTGATCACGATCGACGATCACCCTTGCTGATCACGATCGTCGTACCATCGCGATCTTGATCTGTCGATCGAGGTTACGATCGATCTGTAACCAGTTACATCTCGCGATCGGCTTTCTGGATCGAGGTTACGATCGTCGATCATACTTGTTGATCACGATCGACGATCACCTTTGCTGATCACGATCGTCGTACCATCGCGATCTTGATCCGTCGATCGAGGTTACGATCGATCTGTAACCAGTTACATCTCGCGATCGGCTTTCTGGATCGAGGTTACGATCGTCGATCATACTTGTTGATCACGATCGACGATCACCCTTGCTGATCACGATCGTCGTACCATCGCGATCTTGATCCGTCGATCGAGGTTACGATCGATCTGTAACCAGTTACATCTCGCGATCGGCTTTCTGGATCGAGGTTACGATCGTCGATCATACTTGTTGATCACGATCGTCGATCACACTTGTTGATCACGATCGACGATCACCTTTGCTGATCACGATCGTCGTACCATCGCGATCTTGATCTGTCGATCGAGGTTACGATCGATCTGTAACCAGTTACATCTCGCGATCGGCTTTCTGGATCGAGGTTACGATCGTCGATCATACTTGTTGATCACGATCGTCGATCACACTTGTTGATCACGATCGACGATCACCTTTGCTGATCACGATCGTCGTACCATCGCGATCTTGATCCGTCGATCGAGGTTACGATCGATCTGTAACCAGTTACATCTCGCGATCGGCTTTCTGGATCGAGGTTACGATCGTCGATCATACTTGTTGATCACGATCGTCGATCACACTTGTTGATCACGATCGACGATCACCTTTGCTGATCACGATCGTCGTACCATCGCGATCTTGATCCGTCGATCGAGGTTACGATCGATCTGTAACCAGTTACATCTCGCGATCGGCTTTCTGGATCGAGGTTACGATCGTCGATCATACTTGTTGATCACGATCGTCGATCACACTTGTTGATCACGATCGACGATCACCCTTGCTGATCACGATCGTCGTACCATCGCGATCTTGATCCGTCGATCGAGGTTACGATCGATCTGTAACCAGTTACATCTCGCGATCGGCTTTCTGGATCGAGGTTACGATCGTCGATCATACTTGTTGATCACGATCGTCGATCACACTTGTTGATCACGATCGACGATCACCTTTTCTGATCACGATCGTCGTACCATCGCGATCTTGGTCTGTCGATCGAGGTTACGATCGATCTGTAACCAGTTACATCTCGCGATCGGCTTTCTGGATCGAGGTTACGATCGTCGATCATACTTGTTGATCACGATCGTCGATCACACTTGTTGATCACGATCGACGATCACCTTTGCTGATCACGATCGTCGTACCATCGCGATCTTGATCCGTCGATCGAGGTTACGATCGATCTGTAACCAGTTACATCTCGCGATCGGCTTTCTGGATCGAGGTTACGATCGTCGATCATACTTGTTGATCACGATCGTCGATCACACTTGTTGATCACGATCGACGATCACCTTTGCTGATCACGATCGTCGTACCATCGCGATCTTGATCCGTCGATCGAGGTTACGATCGATCTGTAACCAGTTACATCTCGCGATCGGCTTTCTGGATCGAGGTTACGATCGTCGATCATACTTGTTGATCACGATCGTCGATCACACTTGTTGATCACGATCGACGATCACCTTGCTGATCACGATCGTCGTACCATCGCGATCTTGATCCGTCGATCGAGGTTACGATCGATCTGTAACCAGTTACATCTCGCGATCGGCTTTCTGGATCGAGGTTACGATCGTCGATCATACTTGTTGATCACGATCGTCGATCACACTTGTTGATCACGATCGACGATCACCTTTGCTGATCACGATCGTCGTACCATCGCGATCTTGATCCGTCGATCGAGGTTACGATCGATCTGTAACCAGTTACATCTCGCGATCGGCTTTCTGGATCGAGGTTACGATCGTCGATCATACTTGTTGATCACGATCGTCGATCACACTTGTTGATCACGATCGACGATCACCTTTGCTGATCACGATCGTCGTACCATCGCGATCTTGATCCGTCGATCGAGGTTACGATCGATCTGTAACCAGTTACATCTCGCGATCGGCTTTCTGGATCGAGGTTACGATCGTCGATCATACTTGTTGATCACGATCGTCGATCACACTTGTTGATCACGATCGACGATCACCTTTGCTGATCACGATCGTCGTACCATCGCGATCTTGATCCGTCGATCGAGGTTACGATCGATCTGTAACCAGTTACATCTCGCGATCGGCTTTCTGGATCGAGGTTACGATCGTCGATCATACTTGTTGATCACGATCGTCGATCACACTTGTTGATCACGATCGACGATCACCTTTGCTGATCACGATCGTCGTACCATCGCGATCTTGATCTGTCGATCGAGGTTACGATCGATCTGTAACCAGTTACATCTCGCGATCGGCTTTCTGGATCGAGGTTACGATCGTCGATCATACTTGTTGATCACGATCGTCGATCACACTTGTTGATCACGATCGACGATCACCTTTGCTGATCACGATCGTCGTACCATCGCGATCTTGATCCGTCGATCGAGGTTACGATCGATCTGTAACCAGTTACATCTCGCGATCGGCTTTCTGGATCGAGGTTACGATCGTCGATCATACTTGTTGATCACGATCGTCGATCACACTTGTTGATCACGATCGACGATCACCTTTTCTGATCACGATCGTCGTACCATCGCGATCTTGATCCGTCGATCGAGGTTACGATCGATCTGTAACCAGTTACATCTCGCGATCGGCTTTCTGGATCGAGGTTACGATCGTCGATCACACTTGTTGATCACGATCGACGATCACCTTTGCTGATCACGATCGTCGTACCATCGCGATCTTGATCCGTCGATCGAGGTTACGATCGATCTGTAACCAGTTACATCTCGCGATCGGCTTTCTGGATCGAGGTTACGATCGTCGATCATACTTGTTGATCACGATCGTCGATCACACTTGTTGATCACGATCGACGATCACCTTTGCTGATCACGATCGTCGTACCATCGCGATCTTGATCCGTCGATCGAGGTTACGATCGATCTGTAACCAGTTACATCTCGCGATCGGCTTTCTGGATCGAGGTTACGATCGTCGATCATACTTGTTGATCACGATCGTCGATCACACTTGTTGATCACGATCGACGATCACCCTTGCTGATCACGATCGTCGTACCATCGCGATCTTGATCCGTCGATCGAGGTTACGATCGATCTGTAACCAGTTACATCTCGCGATCGGCTTTCTGGATCGAGGTTACGATCGTCGATCATACTTGTTGATCACGATCGTCGATCACACTTGTTGATCACGATCGACGATCACCTTTGCTGATCACGATCGTCGTACCATCGCGATCTTGATCCGTCGATCGAGGTTACGATCGATCTGTAACCAGTTACATCTCGCGATCGGCTTTCTGGATCGAGGTTACGATCGTCGATCATACTTGTTGATCACGATCGTCGATCACACTTGTTGATCACGATCGACGATCACCTTTGCTGATCACGATCGTCGTACCATCGCGATCTTGATCCATCGATCGAGGTTACGATCGATCTGTAACCAGTTACATCTCGCGATCGGCTTTCTGGATCGAGGTTACGATCGTCGATCATACTTGTTGATCACGATCGTCGATCACACTTGTTGATCACGATCGACGATCACCTTTGCTGATCACGATCGTCGTACCATCGCGATCTTGATCTGTCGATCGAGGTTACGATCGATCTGTAACCAGTTACATCTCGCGATCGGCTTTCTGGATCGAGGTTACGATCGTCGATCATACTTGTTGATCACGATCGTCGATCACACTTGTTGATCACGATCGACGATCACCCTTGCTGATCACGATCGTCGTACCATCGCGATCTTGATCCGTCGATCGAGGTTACGATCGATCTGTAACCAGTTACATCTCGCGATCGGCTTTCTGGATCGAGGTTACGATCGTCGATCATACTTGTTGATCACGATCGTCGATCACACTTGTTGATCACGATCGACGATCACCCTTGCTGATCACGATCGTCGTACCATCGCGATCTTGATCCGTCGATCGAGGTTACGATCGATCTGTAACCAGTTACATCTCGCGATCGGCTTTCTGGATCGAGGTTACGATCGTCGATCATACTTGTTGATCACGATCGTCGATCACACTTGTTGATCACGATCGACGATCACCCTTGCTGATCACGATCGTCGTACCATCGCGATCTTGATCCGTCGATCGAGGTTACGATCGATCTGTAACCAGTTACATCTCGCGATCGGCTTTCTGGATCGAGGTTACGATCGTCGATCATACTTGTTGATCACGATCGTCGATCACACTTGTTGATCACGATCGACGATCACCTTTGCTGATCACGATCGTCGTACCATCGCGATCTTGATCCGTCGATCGAGGTTACGATCGATCTGTAACCAGTTACATCTCGCGATCGGCTTTCTGGATCGAGGTTACGATCGTCGATCATACTTGTTGATCACGATCGTCGATCACACTTGTTGATCACGATCGACGATCACCCTTGCTGATCACGATCGTCGTACCATCGCGATCTTGATCCGTCGATCGAGGTTACGATCGATCTGTAACCAGTTACATCTCGCGATCGGCTTTCTGGATCGAGGTTACGATCGTCGATCATACTTGTTGATCACGATCGTCGATCACACTTGTTGATCACGATCGACGATCACCCTTGCTGATCACGATCGTCGTACCATCGCGATCTTGATCCGTCGATCGAGGTTACGATCGATCTGTAACCAGTTACATCTCGCGATCGGCTTTCTGGATCGAGGTTACGATCGTCGATCATACTTGTTGATCACGATCGTCGATCACACTTGTTGATCACGATCGACGATCACCTTTGCTGATCACGATCGTCGTACCATCGCGATCTTGATCCGTCGATCGAGGTTACGATCGATCTGTAACCAGTTACATCTCGCGATCGGCTTTCTGGATCGAGGTTACGATCGTCGATCATACTTGTTGATCACGATCGTCGATCACACTTGTTGATCACGATCGACGATCACCTTTGCTGATCACGATCGTCGTACCATCGCGATCTTGATCCGTCGATCGAGGTTACGATCGATCTGTAACCAGTTACATCTCGCGATCGGCTTTCTGGATCGAGGTTACGATCGTCGATCATACTTGTTGATCACGATCGTCGATCACACTTGTTGATCACGATCGACGATCACCTTTGCTGATCACGATCGTCGTACCATCGCGATCTTGATCCGTCGATCGAGGTTACGATCGATCTGTAACCAGTTACATCTCGCGATCGGCTTTCTGGATCGAGGTTACGATCGTCGATCATACTTGTTGATCACGATCGTCGATCACACTTGTTGATCACGATCGACGATCACCTTTGCTGATCACGATCGTCGTACCATCGCGATCTTGATCCGTCGATCGAGGTTACGATCGATCTGTAACCAGTTACATCTCGCGATCGGCTTTCTGGATCGAGGTTACGATCGTCGATCATACTTGTTGATCACGATCGACGATCACCTTTGCTGATCACGATCGTCGTACCATCGCGATCTTGATCCGTCGATCGAGGTTACGATCGATCTGTAACCAGTTACATCTCGCGATCGGCTTTCTGGATCGAGGTTACGATCGTCGATCATACTTGTTGATCACGATCGACGATCACCCTTGCTGATCACGATCGTCGTACCATCGCGATCTTGATCCGTCGATCGAGGTTACGATCGATCTGTAACCAGTTACATCTCGCGATCGGCTTTCTGGATCGAGGTTACGATCGTCGATCATACTTGTTGATCACGATCGACGATCACCTTTTGCTGATCACGATCGTCGTACCATCGCGATCTTGATCCGTCGATCGAGGTTACGATCGATCTGTAACCAGTTACATCTCGCGATCGGCTTTCTGGATCGAGGTTACGATCGTCGATCAATACTTGTTGATCCGACGATCACTCTTGTTGATCACGATCGACGATCACCTTTGCTGATCACGATCGTCGTACCATCGCGATCTTGATCCGTCGATCGAGGTTACGATCGATCTGTAACCAGTTACATCTCGCGATCGGCTTTCTGGATCGAGGTTACGATCGTCGATCATACTTGTTGATCACGATCGTCGATCACACTTGTTGATCACGATCGACGATCACCTTTGCTGATCACGATCGTCGTACCATCGCGATCTTGATCCGTCGATCGAGGTTACGATCGATCTGTAACCAGTTACATCTCGCGATCGGCTTTCTGGATCGAGGTTACGATCGTCGATCATACTTGTTGATCACGATCGTCGATCACACTTGTTGATCACGATCGACGATCACCCTTGCTGATCACGATCGTCGTACCATCGCGATCTTGATCCGTCGATCGAGGTTACGATCGATCTGTAACCAGTTACATCTCGCGATCGGCTTTCTGGATCGAGGTTACGATCGTCGATCATACTTGTTGATCACGATCGTCGATCACACTTGTTGATCACGATCGACGATCACCTTTGCTGATCACGATCGTCGTACCATCGCGATCTTGATCCATCGATCGAGGTTACGATCGATCTGTAACCAGTTACATCTCGCGATCGGCTTTCTGGATCGAGGTTACGATCGTCGATCACACTTGTTGATCACGATCGACGATCACCTTTGCTGATCACGATCGTCGTACCATCGCGATCTTGATCCGTCGATCGAGGTTACGATCGATCTGTAACCAGTTACATCTCGCGATCGGCTTTCTGGATCGAGGTTACGATCGTCGATCATACTTGTTGATCACGATCGTCGATCACACTTGTTGATCACGATCGACGATCACCCTTGCTGATCACGATCGTCGTACCATCGCGATCTTGATCCGTCGATCGAGGTTACGATCGATCTGTAACCAGTTACATCTCGCGATCGGCTTTCTGGATCGAGGTTACGATCGTCGATCATACTTGTTGATCACGATCGTCGATCACACTTGTTGATCACGATCGACGATCACCCTTGCTGATCACGATCGTCGTACCATCGCGATCTTGATCCGTCGATCGAGGTTACGATCGATCTGTAACCAGTTACATCTCGCGATCGGCTTTCTGGATCGAGGTTACGATCGTCGATCATACTTGTTGATCACGATCGTCGATCACACTTGTTGATCACGATCGACGATCACCTTTGCTGATCACGATCGTCGTACCATCGCGATCTTGATCCGTCGATCGAGGTTACGATCGATCTGTAACCAGTTACATCTCGCGATCGGCTTTCTGGATCGAGGTTACGATCGTCGATCATACTTGTTGATCACGATCGACGATCACCCTTGCTGATCACGATCGTCGTACCATCGCGATCTTGATCCGTCGATCGAGGTTACGATCGATCTGTAACCAGTTACATCTCGCGATCGGCTTTCTGGATCGAGGTTACGATCGTCGATCATACTTGTTGATCACGATCGTCGATCACACTTGTTGATCACGATCGACGATCACCCTTGCTGATCACGATCGTCGTACCATCGCGATCTTGATCTGTCGATCGAGGTTACGATCGATCTGTAACCAGTTACATCTCGCGATCGGCTTTCTGGATCGAGGTTACGATCGTCGATCATACTTGTTGATCACGATCGACGATCACACTTGTTGATCACGATCGACGATCACCTTTGCTGATCACGATCGTCGTACCATCGCGATCTTGATCCGTCGATCGAGGTTACGATCGATCTGTAACCAGTTACATCTCGCGATCGGCTTTCTGGATCGAGGTTACGATCGTCGATCATACTTGTTGATCACGATCGTCGATCACACTTGTTGATCACGATCGACGATCACCTTTGCTGATCACGATCGTCGTACCATCGCGATCTTGATCCGTCGATCGAGGTTACGATCGATCTGTAACCAGTTACATCTCGCGATCGGCTTTCTGGATCGAGGTTACGATCGTCGATCATACTTGTTGATCACGATCGTCGATCACACTTGTTGATCACGATCGACGATCACCCTTGCTGATCACGATCGTCGTACCATCGCGATCTTGATCTGTCGATCGAGGTTACGATCGATCTGTAACCAGTTACATCTCGCGATCGGCTTTCTGGATCGAGGTTACGATCGTCGATCATACTTGTTGATCACGATCGACGATCACACTTGTTGATCACGATCGACGATCACCTTTTCTGATCACGATCGTCGTACCATCGCGATCTTGATCCGTCGATCGAGGTTACGATCGATCTGTAACCAGTTACATCTCGCGATCGGCTTTCTGGATCGAGGTTACGATCGTCGATCATACTTGTTGATCACGATCGACGATCACACTTGTTGATCACGATCGACGATCACCTTTTCTGATCACGATCGTCGTACCATCGCGATCTTGATCCGTCGATCGAGGTTACGATCGATCTGTAACCAGTTACATCTCGCGATCGGCTTTCTGGATCGAGGTTACGATCGTCGATCATACTTGTTGATCACGATCGTCGATCACACTTGTTGATCACGATCGACGATCACCCTTGCTGATCACGATCGTCGTACCATCGCGATCTTGATCCGTCGATCGAGGTTACGATCGATCTGTAACCAGTTACATCTCGCGATCGGCTTTCTGGATCGAGGTTACGATCGTCGATCATACTTGTTGATCACGATCGTCGATCACACTTGTTGATCACGATCGACGATCACCTTTGCTGATCACGATCGTCGTACCATCGCGATCTTGATCTGTCGATCGAGGTTACGATCGATCTGTAACCAGTTACATCTCGCGATCGGCTTTCTGGATCGAGGTTACGATCGTCGATCATACTTGTTGATCACGATCGACGATCACTTGATCGACGATCACCCTTGCTGATCACGATCGTCGTACCATCGCGATCTTGATCCGTCGATCGAGGTTACGATCGATCTGTAACCAGTTACATCTCGCGATCGGCTTTCTGGATCGAGGTTACGATCGTCGATCATACTTGTTGATCACGATCGTCGATCACACTTGTTGATCACGATCGACGATCACCCTTGCTGATCACGATCGTCGTACCATCGCGATCTTGATCCGTCGATCGAGGTTACGATCGATCTGTAACCAGTTACATCTCGCGATCGGCTTTCTGGATCGAGGTTACGATCGTCGATCATACTTGTTGATCACGATCGTCGATCACACTTGTTGATCACGATCGACGATCACCTTTGCTGATCACGATCGTCGTACCATCGCGATCTTGATCCGTCGATCGAGGTTACGATCGATCTGTAACCAGTTACATCTCGCGATCGGCTTTCTGGATCGAGGTTACGATCGTCGATCATACTTGTTGATCACGATCGTCGATCACACTTGTTGATCACGATCGACGATCACCTTTGCTGATCACGATCGTCGTACCATCGCGATCTTGATCCGTCGATCGAGGTTACGATCGATCTGTAACCAGTTACATCTCGCGATCGGCTTTCTGGATCGAGGTTACGATCGTCGATCATACTTGTTGATCACGATCGTCGATCACACTTGTTGATCACGATCGACGATCACCCTTGCTGATCACGATCGTCGTACCATCGCGATCTTGATCCGTCGATCGAGGTTACGATCGATCTGTAACCAGTTACATCTCGCGATCGGCTTTCTGGATCGAGGTTACGATCGTCGATCATACTTGTTGATCACGATCGTCGATCACACTTGTTGATCACGATCGACGATCACCCTTGCTGATCACGATCGTCGTACCATCGCGATCTTGATCCGTCGATCGAGGTTACGATCGATCTGTAACCAGTTACATCTCGCGATCGGCTTTCTGGATCGAGGTTACGATCGTCGATCATACTTGTTGATCACGATCGACGATCACACTTGTTGATCACGATCGACGATCACCTTGCTGATCACGATCGTCGTACCATCGCGATCTTGATCCGTCGATCGAGGTTACGATCGATCTGTAACCAGTTACATCTCGCGATCGGCTTTCTGGATCGAGGTTACGATCGTCGATCATACTTGTTGATCACGATCGTCGATCACACTTGTTGATCACGATCGACGATCACCTTTGCTGATCACGATCGTCGTACCATCGCGATCTTGATCCGTCGATCGAGGTTACGATCGATCTGTAACCAGTTACATCTCGCGATCGGCTTTCTGGATCGAGGTTACGATCGTCGATCATACTTGTTGATCACGATCGTCGATCACACTTGTTGATCACGATCGACGATCACCCTTGCTGATCACGATCGTCGTACCATCGCGATCTTGATCCGTCGATCGAGGTTACGATCGATCTGTAACCAGTTACATCTCGCGATCGGCTTTCTGGATCGAGGTTACGATCGTCGATCATACTTGTTGATCACGATCGTCGATCACACTTGTTGATCACGATCGACGATCACCTTTGCTGATCACGATCGTCGTACCATCGCGATCTTGATCCATCGATCGAGGTTACGATCGATCTGTAACCAGTTACATCTCGCGATCGGCTTTCTGGATCGAGGTTACGATCGTCGATCATACTTGTTGATCACGATCGTCGATCACACTTGTTGATCACGATCGACGATCACCTTTGCTGATCACGATCGTCGTACCATCGCGATCTTGATCCGTCGATCGAGGTTACGATCGATCTGTAACCAGTTACATCTCGCGATCGGCTTTCTGGATCGAGGTTACGATCGTCGATCATACTTGTTGATCACGATCGTCGATCACACTTGTTGATCACGATCGACGATCACCCTTGCTGATCACGATCGTCGTACCATCGCGATCTTGATCCGTCGATCGAGGTTACGATCGATCTGTAACCAGTTACATCTCGCGATCGGCTTTCTGGATCGAGGTTACGATCGTCGATCATACTTGTTGATCACGATCGTCGATCACACTTGTTGATCACGATCGACGATCACCCTTGCTGATCACGATCGTCGTACCATCGCGATCTTGATCCGTCGATCGAGGTTACGATCGATCTGTAACCAGTTACATCTCGCGATCGGCTTTCTGGATCGAGGTTACGATCGTCGATCACACTTGTTGATCACGATCGTCGATCACCTTTGCTGATCACGATCGTCGTACCATCGCGATCTTGATCCGTCGATCGAGGTTACGATCGATCTGTAACCAGTTACATCTCGCGATCGGCTTTCTGGATCGAGGTTACGATCGTCGATCATACTTGTTGATCACGATCGTCGATCACACTTGTTGATCACGATCGACGATCACCTTTGCTGATCACGATCGTCGTACCATCGCGATCTTGATCCATCGATCGAGGTTACGATCGATCTGTAACCAGTTACATCTCGCGATCGGCTTTCTGGATCGAGGTTACGATCGTCGATCATACTTGTTGATCACGATCGTCGATCACACTTGTTGATCACGATCGACGATCACCCTTGCTGATCACGATCGTCGTACCATCGCGATCTTGATCCGTCGATCGAGGTTACGATCGATCTGTAACCAGTTACATCTCGCGATCGGCTTTCTGGATCGAGGTTACGATCGTCGATCATACTTGTTGATCACGATCGTCGATCACACTTGTTGATCACGATCGACGATCACCTTTGCTGATCACGATCGTCGTACCATCGCGATCTTGATCCGTCGATCGAGGTTACGATCGATCTGTAACCAGTTACATCTCGCGATCGGCTTTCTGGATCGAGGTTACGATCGTCGATCATACTTGTTGATCACGATCGTCGATCACACTTGTTGATCACGATCGACGATCACCCTTGCTGATCACGATCGTCGTACCATCGCGATCTTGATCCGTCGATCGAGGTTACGATCGATCTGTAACCAGTTACATCTCGCGATCGGCTTTCTGGATCGAGGTTACGATCGTCGATCATACTTGTTGATCACGATCGTCGATCACACTTGTTGATCACGATCGACGATCACCTTTGCTGATCACGATCGTCGTACCATCGCGATCTTGATCCGTCGATCGAGGTTACGATCGATCTGTAACCAGTTACATCTCGCGATCGGCTTTCTGGATCGAGGTTACGATCGTCGATCATACTTGTTGATCACGATCGTCGATCACACTTGTTGATCACGATCGACGATCACCCTTGCTGATCACGATCGTCGTACCATCGCGATCTTGATCCATCGATCGAGGTTACGATCGATCTGTAACCAGTTACATCTCGCGATCGGCTTTCTGGATCGAGGTTACGATCGTCGATCATACTTGTTGATCACGATCGTCGATCACACTTGTTGATCACGATCGACGATCACCTTTGCTGATCACGATCGTCGTACCATCGCGATCTTGATCCGTCGATCGAGGTTACGATCGATCTGTAACCAGTTACATCTCGCGATCGGCTTTCTGGATCGAGGTTACGATCGTCGATCATACTTGTTGATCACGATCGTCGATCACACTTGTTGATCACGATCGACGATCACCCTTGCTGATCACGATCGTCGTACCATCGCGATCTTGATCCATCGATCGAGGTTACGATCGATCTGTAACCAGTTACATCTCGCGATCGGCTTTCTGGATCGAGGTTACGATCGTCGATCATACTTGTTGATCACGATCGTCGATCACACTTGTTGATCACGATCGACGATCACCTTTGCTGATCACGATCGTCGTACCATCGCGATCTTGATCCGTCGATCGAGGTTACGATCGATCTGTAACCAGTTACATCTCGCGATCGGCTTTCTGGATCGAGGTTACGATCGTCGATCATACTTGTTGATCACGATCGTCGATCACACTTGTTGATCACGATCGACGATCACCTTTGCTGATCACGATCGTCGTACCATCGCGATCTTGATCCATCGATCGAGGTTACGATCGATCTGTAACCAGTTACATCTCGCGATCGGCTTTCTGGATCGAGGTTACGATCGTCGATCATACTTGTTGATCACGATCGTCGATCACACTTGTTGATCACGATCGACGATCACCCTTGCTGATCACGATCGTCGTACCATCGCGATCTTGATCCGTCGATCGAGGTTACGATCGATCTGTAACCAGTTACATCTCGCGATCGGCTTTCTGGATCGAGGTTACGATCGTCGATCATACTTGTTGATCACGATCGTCGATCACACTTGTTGATCACGATCGACGATCACCCTTGCTGATCACGATCGTCGTACCATCGCGATCTTGATCCGTCGATCGAGGTTACGATCGATCTGTAACCAGTTACATCTCGCGATCGGCTTTCTGGATCGAGGTTACGATCGTCGATCATACTTGTTGATCACGATCGACGATCACACTTGTTGATCACGATCGACGATCACCCTTGCTGATCACGATCGTCGTACCATCGCGATCTTGATCCATCGATCGAGGTTACGATCGATCTGTAACCAGTTACATCTCGCGATCGGCTTTCTGGATCGAGGTTACGATCGTCGATCATACTTGTTGATCACGATCGTCGATCACACTTGTTGATCACGATCGACGATCACCTTTGCTGATCACGATCGTCGTACCATCGCGATCTTGATCCGTCGATCGAGGTTACGATCGATCTGTAACCAGTTACATCTCGCGATCGGCTTTCTGGATCGAGGTTACGATCGTCGATCATACTTGTTGATCACGATCGTCGATCACACTTGTTGATCACGATCGACGATCACCTTTGCTGATCACGATCGTCGTACCATCGCGATCTTGATCCATCGATCGAGGTTACGATCGATCTGTAACCAGTTACATCTCGCGATCGGCTTTCTGGATCGAGGTTACGATCGTCGATCATACTTGTTGATCACGATCGTCGATCACACTTGTTGATCACGATCGACGATCACCTTTGCTGATCACGATCGTCGTACCATCGCGATCTTGATCCGTCGATCGAGGTTACGATCGATCTGTAACCAGTTACATCTCGCGATCGGCTTTCTGGATCGAGGTTACGATCGTCGATCATACTTGTTGATCACGATCGTCGATCACACTTGTTGATCACGATCGACGATCACCCTTGCTGATCACGATCGTCGTACCATCGCGATCTTGATCCATCGATCGAGGTTACGATCGATCTGTAACCAGTTACATCTCGCGATCGGCTTTCTGGATCGAGGTTACGATCGTCGATCATACTTGTTGATCACGATCGTCGATCACACTTGTTGATCACGATCGACGATCACCCTTGCTGATCACGATCGTCGTACCATCGCGATCTTGATCCGTCGATCGAGGTTACGATCGATCTGTAACCAGTTACATCTCGCGATCGGCTTTCTGGATCGAGGTTACGATCGTCGATCATACTTGTTGATCACGATCGTCGATCACACTTGTTGATCACGATCGACGATCACCCTTGCTGATCACGATCGTCGTACCATCGCGATCTTGATCCGTCGATCGAGGTTACGATCGATCTGTAACCAGTTACATCTCGCGATCGGCTTTCTGGATCGAGGTTACGATCGTCGATCATACTTGTTGATCACGATCGTCGATCACACTTGTTGATCACGATCGACGATCACCTTTGCTGATCACGATCGTCGTACCATCGCGATCTTGATCCGTCGATCGAGGTTACGATCGATCTGTAACCAGTTACATCTCGCGATCGGCTTTCTGGATCGAGGTTACGATCGTCGATCATACTTGTTGATCACGATCGTCGATCACACTTGTTGATCACGATCGACGATCACCTTTGCTGATCACGATCGTCGTACCATCGCGATCTTGATCCGTCGATCGAGGTTACGATCGATCTGTAACCAGTTACATCTCGCGATCGGCTTTCTGGATCGAGGTTACGATCGTCGATCATACTTGTTGATCACGATCGTCGATCACACTTGTTGATCACGATCGACGATCACCTTTGCTGATCACGATCGTCGTACCATCGCGATCTTGATCCGTCGATCGAGGTTACGATCGATCTGTAACCAGTTACATCTCGCGATCGGCTTTCTGGATCGAGGTTACGATCGTCGATCATACTTGTTGATCACGATCGTCGATCACACTTGTTGATCACGATCGACGATCACCTTTGCTGATCACGATCGTCGTACCATCGCGATCTTGATCCGTCGATCGAGGTTACGATCGATCTGTAACCAGTTACATCTCGCGATCGGCTTTCTGGATCGAGGTTACGATCGTCGATCATACTTGTTGATCACGATCGTCGATCACACTTGTTGATCACGATCGACGATCACCCTTGCTGATCACGATCGTCGTACCATCGCGATCTTGATCCGTCGATCGAGGTTACGATCGATCTGTAACCAGTTACATCTCGCGATCGGCTTTCTGGATCGAGGTTACGATCGTCGATCATACTTGTTGATCACGATCGTCGATCACACTTGTTGATCACGATCGACGATCACCTTTGCTGATCACGATCGTCGTACCATCGCGATCTTGATCCGTCGATCGAGGTTACGATCGATCTGTAACCAGTTACATCTCGCGATCGGCTTTCTGGATCGAGGTTACGATCGTCGATCATACTTGTTGATCACGATCGTCGATCACACTTGTTGATCACGATCGACGATCACCTTTGCTGATCACGATCGTCGTACCATCGCGATCTTGATCCGTCGATCGAGGTTACGATCGATCTGTAACCAGTTACATCTCGCGATCGGCTTTCTGGATCGAGGTTACGATCGTCGATCATACTTGTTGATCACGATCGACGATCACACTTGTTGATCACGATCGACGATCACCCTTGCTGATCACGATCGTCGTACCATCGCGATCTTGATCCATCGATCGAGGTTACGATCGATCTGTAACCAGTTACATCTCGCGATCGGCTTTCTGGATCGAGGTTACGATCGTCGATCATACTTGTTGATCACGATCGTCGATCACACTTGTTGATCACGATCGACGATCACCTTTGCTGATCACGATCGTCGTACCATCGCGATCTTGATCCGTCGATCGAGGTTACGATCGATCTGTAACCAGTTACATCTCGCGATCGGCTTTCTGGATCGAGGTTACGATCGTCGATCATACTTGTTGATCACGATCGTCGATCACACTTGTTGATCACGATCGACGATCACCTTTGCTGATCACGATCGTCGTACCATCGCGATCTTGATCCGTCGATCGAGGTTACGATCGATCTGTAACCAGTTACATCTCGCGATCGGCTTTCTGGATCGAGGTTACGATCGTCGATCATACTTGTTGATCACGATCGTCGATCACACTTGTTGATCACGATCGACGATCACCTTTGCTGATCACGATCGTCGTACCATCGCGATCTTGATCCGTCGATCGAGGTTACGATCGATCTGTAACCAGTTACATCTCGCGATCGGCTTTCTGGATCGAGGTTACGATCGTCGATCATACTTGTTGATCACGATCGTCGATCACACTTGTTGATCACGATCGACGATCACCCTTGCTGATCACGATCGTCGTACCATCGCGATCTTGATCCGTCGATCGAGGTTACGATCGATCTGTAACCAGTTACATCTCGCGATCGGCTTTCTGGATCGAGGTTACGATCGTCGATCATACTTGTTGATCACGATCGTCGATCACACTTGTTGATCACGATCGACGATCACCTTTGCTGATCACGATCGTCGTACCATCGCGATCTTGATCCGTCGATCGAGGTTACGATCGATCTGTAACCAGTTACATCTCGCGATCGGCTTTCTGGATCGAGGTTACGATCGTCGATCATACTTGTTGATCACGATCGTCGATCACACTTGTTGATCACGATCGACGATCACCTTTGCTGATCACGATCGTCGTACCATCGCGATCTTGATCCGTCGATCGAGGTTACGATCGATCTGTAACCAGTTACATCTCGCGATCGGCTTTCTGGATCGAGGTTACGATCGTCGATCATACTTGTTGATCACGATCGTCGATCACACTTGTTGATCACGATCGACGATCACCTTTGCTGATCACGATCGTCGTACCATCGCGATCTTGATCCGTCGATCGAGGTTACGATCGATCTGTAACCAGTTACATCTCGCGATCGGCTTTCTGGATCGAGGTTACGATCGTCGATCATACTTGTTGATCACGATCGTCGATCACACTTGTTGATCACGATCGACGATCACCCTTGCTGATCACGATCGTCGTACCATCGCGATCTTGATCCGTCGATCGAGGTTACGATCGATCTGTAACCAGTTACATCTCGCGATCGGCTTTCTGGATCGAGGTTACGATCGTCGATCATACTTGTTGATCACGATCGTCGATCACACTTGTTGATCACGATCGACGATCACCCTTGCTGATCACGATCGTCGTACCATCGCGATCTTGATCCGTCGATCGAGGTTACGATCGATCTGTAACCAGTTACATCTCGCGATCGGCTTTCTGGATCGAGGTTACGATCGTCGATCATACTTGTTGATCACGATCGACGATCACACTTGTTGATCACGATCGACGATCACCTTTGCTGATCACGATCGTCGTACCATCGCGATCTTGATCCGTCGATCGAGGTTACGATCGATCTGTAACCAGTTACATCTCGCGATCGGCTTTCTGGATCGAGGTTACGATCGTCGATCATACTTGTTGATCACGATCGTCGATCACACTTGTTGATCACGATCGACGATCACCTTTGCTGATCACGATCGTCGTACCATCGCGATCTTGATCCGTCGATCGAGGTTACGATCGATCTGTAACCAGTTACATCTCGCGATCGGCTTTCTGGATCGAGGTTACGATCGTCGATCATACTTGTTGATCACGATCGTCGATCACACTTGTTGATCACGATCGACGATCACCTTTGCTGATCACGATCGTCGTACCATCGCGATCTTGATCCGTCGATCGAGGTTACGATCGATCTGTAACCAGTTACATCTCGCGATCGGCTTTCTGGATCGAGGTTACGATCGTCGATCATACTTGTTGATCACGATCGTCGATCACACTTGTTGATCACGATCGACGATCACCCTTGCTGATCACGATCGTCGTACCATCGCGATCTTGATCCGTCGATCGAGGTTACGATCGATCTGTAACCAGTTACATCTCGCGATCGGCTTTCTGGATCGAGGTTACGATCGTCGATCATACTTGTTGATCACGATCGACGATCACACTTGTTGATCACGATCGACGATCACCCTTGCTGATCACGATCGTCGTACCATCGCGATCTTGATCCGTCGATCGAGGTTACGATCGATCTGTAACCAGTTACATCTCGCGATCGGCTTTCTGGATCGAGGTTACGATCGTCGATCATACTTGTTGATCACGATCGTCGATCACACTTGTTGATCACGATCGACGATCACCTTTGCTGATCACGATCGTCGTACCATCGCGATCTTGATCCGTCGATCGAGGTTACGATCGATCTGTAACCAGTTACATCTCGCGATCGGCTTTCTGGATCGAGGTTACGATCGTCGATCATACTTGTTGATCACGATCGTCGATCACACTTGTTGATCACGATCGACGATCACCCTTGCTGATCACGATCGTCGTACCATCGCGATCTTGATCCGTCGATCGAGGTTACGATCGATCTGTAACCAGTTACATCTCGCGATCGGCTTTCTGGATCGAGGTTACGATCGTCGATCATACTTGTTGATCACGATCGACGATCACACTTGTTGATCACGATCGACGATCACCTTTGCTGATCACGATCGTCGTACCATCGCGATCTTGATCCGTCGATCGAGGTTACGATCGATCTGTAACCAGTTACATCTCGCGATCGGCTTTCTGGATCGAGGTTACGATCGTCGATCATACTTGTTGATCACGATCGTCGATCACACTTGTTGATCACGATCGACGATCACCCTTGCTGATCACGATCGTCGTACCATCGCGATCTTGATCCGTCGATCGAGGTTACGATCGATCTGTAACCAGTTACATCTCGCGATCGGCTTTCTGGATCGAGGTTACGATCGTCGATCATACTTGTTGATCACGATCGTCGATCACACTTGTTGATCACGATCGACGATCACCCTTGCTGATCACGATCGTCGTACCATCGCGATCTTGATCCGTCGATCGAGGTTACGATCGATCTGTAACCAGTTACATCTCGCGATCGGCTTTCTGGATCGAGGTTACGATCGTCGATCATACTTGTTGATCACGATCGTCGATCACACTTGTTGATCACGATCGACGATCACCTTTGCTGATCACGATCGTCGTACCATCGCGATCTTGATCCGTCGATCGAGGTTACGATCGATCTGTAACCAGTTACATCTCGCGATCGGCTTTCTGGATCGAGGTTACGATCGTCGATCATACTTGTTGATCACGATCGACGATCACACTTGTTGATCACGATCGACGATCACCCTTGCTGATCACGATCGTCGTACCATCGCGATCTTGATCCGTCGATCGAGGTTACGATCGATCTGTAACCAGTTACATCTCGCGATCGGCTTTCTGGATCGAGGTTACGATCGTCGATCATACTTGTTGATCACGATCGACGATCACACTTGTTGATCACGATCGACGATCACCTTTGCTGATCACGATCGTCGTACCATCGCGATCTTGATCCGTCGATCGAGGTTACGATCGATCTGTAACCAGTTACATCTCGCGATCGGCTTTCTGGATCGAGGTTACGATCGTCGATCATACTTGTTGATCACGATCGTCGATCACACTTGTTGATCACGATCGACGATCACCTTTGCTGATCACGATCGTCGTACCATCGCGATCTTGATCCGTCGATCGAGGTTACGATCGATCTGTAACCAGTTACATCTCGCGATCGGCTTTCTGGATCGAGGTTACGATCGTCGATCATACTTGTTGATCACGATCGACGATCACACTTGTTGATCACGATCGACGATCACCTTTGCTGATCACGATCGTCGTACCATCGCGATCTTGATCCGTCGATCGAGGTTACGATCGATCTGTAACCAGTTACATCTCGCGATCGGCTTTCTGGATCGAGGTTACGATCGTCGATCATACTTGTTGATCACGATCGTCGATCACACTTGTTGATCACGATCGACGATCACCCTTGCTGATCACGATCGTCGTACCATCGCGATCTTGATCCGTCGATCGAGGTTACGATCGATCTGTAACCAGTTACATCTCGCGATCGGCTTTCTGGATCGAGGTTACGATCGTCGATCATACTTGTTGATCACGATCGTCGATCACACTTGTTGATCACGATCGACGATCACCCTTGCTGATCACGATCGTCGTACCATCGCGATCTTGATCCGTCGATCGAGGTTACGATCGATCTGTAACCAGTTACATCTCGCGATCGGCTTTCTGGATCGAGGTTACGATCGTCGATCATACTTGTTGATCACGATCGTCGATCACACTTGTTGATCACGATCGACGATCACCTTTGCTGATCACGATCGTCGTACCATCGCGATCTTGATCCGTCGATCGAGGTTACGATCGATCTGTAACCAGTTACATCTCGCGATCGGCTTTCTGGATCGAGGTTACGATCGTCGATCATACTTGTTGATCACGATCGTCGATCACACTTGTTGATCACGATCGACGATCACCCTTGCTGATCACGATCGTCGTACCATCGCGATCTTGATCCGTCGATCGAGGTTACGATCGATCTGTAACCAGTTACATCTCGCGATCGGCTTTCTGGATCGAGGTTACGATCGTCGATCATACTTGTTGATCACGATCGTCGATCACACTTGTTGATCACGATCGACGATCACCCTTGCTGATCACGATCGTCGTACCATCGCGATCTTGATCCGTCGATCGAGGTTACGATCGATCTGTAACCAGTTACATCTCGCGATCGGCTTTCTGGATCGAGGTTACGATCGTCGATCATACTTGTTGATCACGATCGTCGATCACACTTGTTGATCACGATCGACGATCACCTTTGCTGATCACGATCGTCGTACCATCGCGATCTTGATCCGTCGATCGAGGTTACGATCGATCTGTAACCAGTTACATCTCGCGATCGGCTTTCTGGATCGAGGTTACGATCGTCGATCATACTTGTTGATCACGATCGTCGATCACACTTGTTGATCACGATCGACGATCACCTTTGCTGATCACGATCGTCGTACCATCGCGATCTTGATCCGTCGATCGAGGTTACGATCGATCTGTAACCAGTTACATCTCGCGATCGGCTTTCTGGATCGAGGTTACGATCGTCGATCATACTTGTTGATCACGATCGACGATCACACTTGTTGATCACGATCGACGATCACCCTTGCTGATCACGATCGTCGTACCATCGCGATCTTGATCCGTCGATCGAGGTTACGATCGATCTGTAACCAGTTACATCTCGCGATCGGCTTTCTGGATCGAGGTTACGATCGTCGATCATACTTGTTGATCACGATCGACGATCACACTTGTTGATCACGATCGACGATCACCTTTGCTGATCACGATCGTCGTACCATCGCGATCTTGATCCGTCGATCGAGGTTACGATCGATCTGTAACCAGTTACATCTCGCGATCGGCTTTCTGGATCGAGGTTACGATCGTCGATCATACTTGTTGATCACGATCGACGATCACACTTGTTGATCACGATCGACGATCACCTTTGCTGATCACGATCGTCGTACCATCGCGATCTTGATCCGTCGATCGAGGTTACGATCGATCTGTAACCAGTTACATCTCGCGATCGGCTTTCTGGATCGAGGTTACGATCGTCGATCATACTTGTTGATCACGATCGTCGATCACACTTGTTGATCACGATCGACGATCACCTTTGCTGATCACGATCGTCGTACCATCGCGATCTTGATCCGTCGATCGAGGTTACGATCGATCTGTAACCAGTTACATCTCGCGATCGGCTTTCTGGATCGAGGTTACGATCGTCGATCATACTTGTTGATCACGATCGACGATCACACTTGTTGATCACGATCGACGATCACCCTTGCTGATCACGATCGTCGTACCATCGCGATCTTGATCCATCGATCGAGGTTACGATCGATCTGTAACCAGTTACATCTCGCGATCGGCTTTCTGGATCGAGGTTACGATCGTCGATCATACTTGTTGATCACGATCGTCGATCACACTTGTTGATCACGATCGACGATCACCCTTGCTGATCACGATCGTCGTACCATCGCGATCTTGATCCATCGATCGAGGTTACGATCGATCTGTAACCAGTTACATCTCGCGATCGGCTTTCTGGATCGAGGTTACGATCGTCGATCATACTTGTTGATCACGATCGTCGATCACACTTGTTGATCACGATCGACGATCACCTTTGCTGATCACGATCGTCGTACCATCGCGATCTTGATCCGTCGATCGAGGTTACGATCGATCTGTAACCAGTTACATCTCGCGATCGGCTTTCTGGATCGAGGTTACGATCGTCGATCATACTTGTTGATCACGATCGACGATCACACTTGTTGATCACGATCGACGATCACCTTTGCTGATCACGATCGTCGTACCATCGCGATCTTGATCCGTCGATCGAGGTTACGATCGATCTGTAACCAGTTACATCTCGCGATCGGCTTTCTGGATCGAGGTTACGATCGTCGATCATACTTGTTGATCACGATCGTCGATCACACTTGTTGATCACGATCGACGATCACCCTTGCTGATCACGATCGTCGTACCATCGCGATCTTGATCCATCGATCGAGGTTACGATCGATCTGTAACCAGTTACATCTCGCGATCGGCTTTCTGGATCGAGGTTACGATCGTCGATCATACTTGTTGATCACGATCGTCGATCACACTTGTTGATCACGATCGACGATCACCCTTGCTGATCACGATCGTCGTACCATCGCGATCTTGATCCGTCGATCGAGGTTACGATCGATCTGTAACCAGTTACATCTCGCGATCGGCTTTCTGGATCGAGGTTACGATCGTCGATCATACTTGTTGATCACGATCGACGATCACACTTGTTGATCACGATCGACGATCACCTTTGCTGATCACGATCGTCGTACCATCGCGATCTTGATCCATCGATCGAGGTTACGATCGATCTGTAACCAGTTACATCTCGCGATCGGCTTTCTGGATCGAGGTTACGATCGTCGATCATACTTGTTGATCACGATCGACGATCACACTTGTTGATCACGATCGACGATCACCCTTGCTGATCACGATCGTCGTACCATCGCGATCTTGATCCATCGATCGAGGTTACGATCGATCTGTAACCAGTTACATCTCGCGATCGGCTTTCTGGATCGAGGTTACGATCGTCGATCATACTTGTTGATCACGATCGTCGATCACACTTGTTGATCACGATCGACGATCACCTTTGCTGATCACGATCGTCGTACCATCGCGATCTTGATCTGTCGATCGAGGTTACGATCGATCTGTAACCAGTTACATCTCGCGATCGGCTTTCTGGATCGAGGTTACGATCGTCGATCATACTTGTTGATCACGATCGTCGATCACACTTGTTGATCACGATCGACGATCACCCTTGCTGATCACGATCGTCGTACCATCGCGATCTTGATCCATCGATCGAGGTTACGATCGATCTGTAACCAGTTACATCTCGCGATCGGCTTTCTGGATCGAGGTTACGATCGTCGATCATACTTGTTGATCACGATCGTCGATCACACTTGTTGATCACGATCGACGATCACCTTTTCTGATCACGATCGTCGTACCATCGCGATCTTGATCCGTCGATGAGGGGGTGGAGGTGGCGTAATTTTTAACAAGACACACTTGTTGATACGATAGACGATCACCTTTTCTGATAACAATCGACGATTGCGATCGAGCGATCTCCCACCCTGATCGTCATTACCGCCGCGTACTCCTCGGCCAACCATGGCCATTCACATGATCGATCCAGAGAAGCTATCATTCCAATACAATAGGCAAGTATAAAATATGCGATCATTCATCGATAGATTTTGATCGCTCCCATACAATAGCCGAGTATAATCCATAGGATATGACTTCCGCCGTGTAAGTGGTCCACATTATAATCACTTTCGATATTGTCGATCAAATTTTCTTGATCGACTTCACCACAGTAGCAGATCACATCTGCATTGCCTAACTCCATAGGAGTGGCATCAGACTTCTCGGACGACGGCCTGTGATAGGCTGTCGCCGAGGCGCTGTTGTAGGATTGCTCCTCAACTAAGGCAATGTCAATTGCCTCTTCCATCGTCGCTGGCACCTTTCTAAAAAGGGCCTGACGCGATGGGCCGTGCCTAAGTCCATTCATGAACGTGGCTACCTTGATACGCTCTGGTATCGGTTCCCCATTGATGGACGCCGACAGCGAACGCATCTCCTGCACAAATTCTTGCAGAGATCGTTTCGCCTGTCGTGCTCCAAGGAAGCGCGCCATAAGCAACACTACATTGTTAGGCGCTGATACATGGCGCGAATGTTTGTTTTAACGATCGCCCATGATGGAAATGCATCAGCATTTGCCATCAGCGCAGAGTATGCCCACTCTGACGCTTTGCCACGCAAGTTGGACATGGCATACGACACCATTCTGGTGTCGTCTTCGATGAGCTGCGCCACTCCACATTGCTCAACTGCTAATAGCCAGTAAACAATCGTGTGAGGGCTAGTTCCATCGAACTTCGGAGGGTCCATCCGAATGGGCCTCGATTAAGCAGGCCGGGCAGAGAGCGTCTCACAGTTCTGTTGAGCGCCTCATTACGTGCCTGCTCAAGCCTAAGCTCATCCTGAGTCTTATTGATGAACTCAGCCGTGGCTTGGCTGTTTACCTCGGACGCGTTTCTACGCTTTCCGAGCACAAACGCCTCAAATTGCTCCAACTGAGCAACATGTTGCTCAGGAGGACAATGCAAGAGGTTGACCAGGGCTTGTTCACCAAGTCCCTGCGCCAAATGCTCTGCCAACTCCCTATGATGTTGGGAGAGGTGAGGGAAGTCACTCCAGTCCATATTAAGGACCATCTCAACCACACGCACGCTCAGAGAGACGGGTCGTGGGAAGGACTACTAGTGCTACCAAGTGTAGACGGGCACTTCTATGAAGTTGCCTCGTACTACGAGCACACACCTTATGCACAAGCGAGGAAGCGGTTAGACCGCCTTACCTTCGCGTGCGAGGGTGGTTGGGAGGTTGGTCGACTGCTTAAGCAGTCGTACCACCAGTTGCCTCTCGCTTAAGCGAGAGTGCAACGAACTTCTTAACAAGAAAGCACCGACGTCACGCAGAAGCTTTTCAACTTCTCGTGCGTGGTGCTTCGGAATTTAGCAAATTCAAGACTGAGTTATATTTAATTAATTATAACTAAATATATACTTAACTACTGATTGGCTATATATATATATAGATCGGATACGCGACTCTTTAGAAGCGTATCCTGTCGCATGATCTTAAATCTAGATTTAAGATCGCAACTGACGTCCTTCTGAGACGTCGCGATGCCTAGCTTCAACTAGCGTCATCCCTTCTCATGTGAATCCATAAATGGATATCACATTCACGAGCGTGGATCACATTTGTGTATCGCACCCAAGTGACAGGTCAAAAGTAATCATGGATACTTTTAGACCAAACATTAAGTATATTACTTAATGTGTACGTGTAAGTAGATGCCCTGTTACATAAACGATAGCGCATATGCAGCCGTGGGCGCAGTCGATATGACTACGAAGCCTTTCGTACATGAGTGACTGATAGCGACGGACATCACCGCGTCTTCGTTGTCATTGTGGCGAATGCACGAAAGTGCAGTTTTCATTATAGAAAAAGAACTTATCGTTGAGTTGTTTGCACGCATCACGTATTGGCGTATGTAACATCGTGTTTCTGTCACGTCGTTGTGTAGGCCAAGCAGACCTCAATGAAGTTGGCTACCTCAACATCCACTTAGACTCAGTGCCTTCTTGGGAGGTAGTTTTGTCCGCTTTCTTCGACAACTCGTCGAAGTACACTTCAGTAGTCCTGAGAGGTACTACAATCCATGCATTTGGGTGACACGAACAGAAAATGGTGCGATGTCGTCTATTGTTGCCGACACTTCGACGTAAAGGTCGAACTTGAGATTTGCTTTTCTTGCTCATATAATCAAATCTGGCGAGCTGTACGACTCAAAAGTGCTGTTAACGTCCTGTTTCGAGTAGTAGGCTGCAATTTAAAGCAGTACCAAGAAGAATGGAACGGCATCAGAAAGATGCTAGAAGCGCTCAACACATATTTTTAACTACATTTTTCTATGGGTCGCGTCTTCAGCAACACTTTGGTTGCTGAAGTCACGGTATCATGCGTTAGCATGAGGCATTTAAACAACATTTGGTGCTATGCAGTAACTCTCTTACAGTGACTTCATTCCATCAAAGGGCTAAAATGAATCTGCGTTTGAATAGTAATCAAGTTGATCTTCTAGTGAAGTGAAGATGCTGCATTTCATTCCTTATTTCCGACGTACTGCCGATTAAGTAGACTAATGGATTACTACCACCATTGGGCGTACAATTGATGGAAATGAAAAATGGTCTTACGCCATTCAACAGAGCGCCGATACTCGTCGTGGCTTGAGGAGTACCTCGTGAATGCTGCACTCCATGAAAATAGCGAAAGTCTTACAGCGAACCATAGATGGCGAGCAAATGAGACCAAGATTCCCAAAAGCTTTACTGAAGCGATGAAGACGCCGCAAAAAGACGAATGGTATCATGGTATGGAGAACGAGGTGAACGCCATGTTTTCTAAGGGAGTACTGGTTCCGATAGATGAAGCAGAAGCCCCGGCGAAGGCAAACAAATTAGGATTAATGTGGAGATTCCAAGTGAAGACTGATGACCAAGAATTCATTACTCGTTTTCGTCCTAGACTTGTAGGATTAGGAAACCATCAGCAGCCAGGAATTGACTACGTGGAATCATTTTCGCCTGTCGCACGGATTGTTACCTTTCGAGTGTTGGTGGCACTAGCCACAAAATTCGGACTGGTTTTATATCAAGGAGATGTACAAACAGCATACTTGAATGCGAATTTACAGATCAGGCAATATGTCCGAAATATACCAGGATTCCCTCAACCCCCAGGAATCATCTATCGAGTGGACAGAGCGCTCTATGGCTTGCATCAGTCAGGAGCCGAATGGAATGAAGAGATTGATAACTGGATGTTCACTCAAGAGTTCAAACGTAGTGAGACTGAGCCTTGTCTTTACTTCTACTGCAAACATGCAGTACTGGCTCTTCTCATGTTATACGTCGACGATGTGGTATTAGCGACTGATTCTAAGGCATATAAGGCATCATTTTTTGAAGCCATCGACGCGAAATATGGTTTTAAAGATGGAGGAAAGCTGCACTATTTTTTAGGCATCAATGTCGAGCAAGATGAGACGGACACGTATATTCACCAAACGAAATATTGCAAGGAAGTCCTCGAGAAAGTTGGCTTTGGCGAAGCACACGGTAGTGCAACTCCTATGGAGACCAACACTAGATACAGGAAGTGCATTGAACCAGCTGAAGACACTGATTTTGATTATCGAGGAACTATTGGATCGTTGATGTACTTGGCGACTACTACAAGGCCAGATATTGCGTATGCTGTGGGCTACTTGAGCCGTTTTGTGAGCAACCCATCGCGAAAACACTGCGGAGCCGTCAAGCGAGTATTGCGATACCTATCTGGTACACTACAAACCGGCATAAGATACACACGAGATATGGGAGCAAACGAAGATGTTGTCATTACTGGATATTGTGATGCTGATTGGGGCAACGATCCCGACTCAAGAAAAAGTGTTACCGGATTTGTGCTTATAATGGAATCTGGAGCTGTCGCATGGGCTGCCAGACGTCAAACAATAGTCGCACAATCAACCGCAGAAGCCGAATATGTGGCAGCATGCGAAGCATCCATGGAGGGTCGCGGAATTGCAAATATACTCAATGAGATTTCACACTGTATACAGGCACATGCTGTACTAACGATGGGCATTGACAATGCGGCAGCTATTTCGTTGGCATGGAAACCCACACATAGCAGCAAAACAAGACACATTGAGCTAAGATGGCATAATGTGCGCGAACAAATTAAGGCTGGGCATATTTTGGTAAAGAAAGTGTCCGGAACAGAGAATCCTGCTGATATGTTCACAAAGGCTCTACCGAAGCGCAGCCTAGCGAAGTATCGAGCCGACATTGGCATGAGGATTTCACAAGAGCAAAGATGTTCCGACACAAGCGTCGGAGGGGGCGTGTTGTGATATGTTCCTCCCAAGTTGAAGTCGTTGGAACATTTCATGTCCGTTTACACATTTCACGTCCGTTTACCGATTCCGATGGTGAAACGTGGAAACAATGGAGAAGGGAAACGGCGGAGATCAGAATGGGACGAGTCGACAACTGGACGAGTCGACAAATGTTGGTGACAAGGCGGCGGCTCGCAGGTTAGCTGCAGCCGCATACATGCAAGCTCGAAAGCTCAGTCAGAAAAGTGCAAAGTGCAAGGCAAGTCGTCAGTAGCCAGAAAGTGCTAAGCGAAGTAATATATATCTTTGAGTGTCAAGAAATATATCTATATATCTAGCATAGCTGGACGCTAGAGAGACTGCAATAAAGCGAGATTGCAACACTGTGGCCTTCCTTTGTTATCGCGCCGTCGTTTTATCTCTTGGACATCCTCTATCTCCGCATCCAAAACTTTCCTACGTTCTCCAGTAATTATTTCAGGAATCATACACATATCCATCAGGTCAGTGCTGGACTCACTCGTCGTCGCACCCTCGCGTGAATGTACTGTATCCTTGGATGTGGTAGGTAGTTCCGTATCTGCATGTACATTTTCATCCTCATCCTCGCTATTACTAGTGTCGGATGTCTCTGACCGATAGTCACAACTCACCTTGTCGCAATTTTCGGCAGCTGATTGACTGTCAACATCTGTTTCGGTATCGTGGGTCGTTTCACTTTCCAAGCTAGAGGGTTTGCTTGTATGATGTTCTTGAATTGCATCATCACTGGCATTGGCACACATAGGGCTCTGAGTACTCAGATCGAGTGAATCCCGAATTACAGGAATATCAATTTTGGTCTCCACTGAATCCACATCAACTAATTCAAACTTTGGTGATGACTCGATTGCTGATGACTCGATTGCTGATGACTCGCTCTCATAGTCAATCGGGATCGATTCACGATCCGACGCAATACTGTCATCATCCGGCTCAATACTGTCGCCATTGCTGTCGACTTCCATGCTGTCTTCATCCGACGCAATACTTTCGTCATTGCTGTCGACTTCCATACTCGCTCCATTTTCATCATCCGTACTTGTACGTGACAACCAATCTGATACGGCGACAGCATATCCTTCGTGATATCGGTCACCGTATATTATATCCTCATTGATCGAAGCATCCAAAACGTGTTGAACCACTTCATCTGCTGGAAAATAAGCTTTAAATCCTGCTTGTCCTTCCAGGTACCCCAAAAAAAACCAATTCTGCAGTTATCATCTAGTTTCTTCCGAGATGGGTTGTTCGCTTGATGGACATAAGCGAGAGATCCAAACTTCTTTATACCATGTAGGTTTGGCTTCTTGTTCATCATCATTCTGTATGGAGTCTCTTTGATTGACCGACAGTATGCCCTATTTCTCAGGTACGTCGCCATCTCAAGCGCGTGCATCCAAAACGATTTTGGTAGCTTTGCGGACGCCATCATTGCCTTCATCATGTGAATTAGGGTTTGGTGTGCTCTCTCACACAGGTTCAAGTGTGATCCATGAGGTGGGTTTGGTAAGAACTTAATGCCAACATTCCTGTACCAAAGGTTAATCTCCCCATTTACAAATTCCCCTCCGCCGTCAGATATCACTTGCTTGACCTTATTTGCGGGAAATTGACGCTCTGCCCAGGAAATGTATCGTTTGATGGCTGTATTTACTTCCGATGCGTTCTTTGAGTAAAGTGGGTACACCGTAGTATACCGGGAGTATCCATCTACTACAACAAGTACCGCCTTATACGCTCTTGGGCTTGAGCTGTACTTCGGAAAAAGTAAATCGACAAATATTACTTGATTCTTCGTCGTTATATCACGCATCAAATGCTTATGACGTGTACGTTGTCGGTCTTTACCAGTAGCATGCTTCGCAATCAATAAATTGTTTTGGGCTTAGTGACATTCCGTCTACTAGCTTGCGATCTGCCAGGAGCTTCACGTACTGTGGATTAAGATGGCCCAGCCTTTCGTGCCACCGTTGGATATCAGCGTGCCCTTGTGCGCGCGTATGATTTACCTGAGGACGGAAGCACTTATCTGTGATCAGCAGTTCACCCCTGTCACTCGTTTGTGATAGAAAATCATTGATGGCATTAAATGTGAAAAGACCACAGTCATCTCTTTTGATGTTCAGCAGCTTCCGATTATGCTGCCAAAGCTCGTAGAATCTTTCTCCCTCTCGGATGCAGTACTTCACAGTATGTCCTTGGTCCTCGACTTGTGTGTGAGAAATTAAATTCATACAGTCAGGTACGTATAATACGTCATAAAGTGTTATCATGTTGCTGCTTGATCCGTTTTGAACAAGTATCTGAACGGTTCCCTGGCCAATCGGCTTTGTTTTAAAGTGCTTCTGAAATCCTCGGATACATTGAGCTTGTGCATTGTTATCAAATGCGCTATAATCAATAAAGTATCGTAAATCAGAAGCCACATGTACATTCGATGCATTGTCAAGACACCATTGTTGTTGTGTGCATTTTCTGTCTGGAGTATTTTCCCTCGTTGACAGCTTGTTCTTTGCCATCACCATCAGTTCATCCGGCTTTTCTTGACATCCATCCGCAAGCTCATTCTTCGAATGCTGTGCAAATGCCACCTGATAATCACTCGTTTTTGGTTTCTTCATTATAGGACAGTCTCTCATGCGGTGTCCAGGCTTATGACAATTAAAGCAGTTTCCATGCTGCTTATCCGCCTGTGAAGTCGTGCTTTGGAGTACTTTGTCGGCAGCTATTAACTTTCTGGTTCCGATATGTGATCTTGCACAGCTAGCGTTTTGCCGGTTCTTGGATGTTTGACTGCCTCCATTGTCCTGCACATTTCCAATGACACCATGGGCACCAAGCTCCCGATCACACTTGTTAAAACTATCCATTCGCAAAATCTGATCTTTCAATTTTTCCGAAGTGTCCACCTTGTCGTCCCCGCTTTCAACCATGCATCTCAGACGATCAAAGCGCGCATTCGCCGGCAACGATCGAATTAACATCTGCGTAAAGATCGGGTCCCGAATACCTGCGTTCACATCGACCAATTGATCTTTAATCATGAACATGTTTTCCACGTGCTGCGCAACGTCCCAATTAGGTTTGCACTTCATCGCGTTTAACTTGTTGTAGCATTAGTCTTTCCCTCGTAGAAGTCTTCCAAGTATTTCCACATCTCGGTGCCAGTTGCTTTCGTCATCACACGCTGCCCCAACTCCATTGATAGGGAAGCAAGAATAAGCTGCTTGATTGTTACTTGTGCCTCTCGAAACGCTTTCACTTCGTTTGCACTTGCGTTACCTACGAGAATCTTGTTTCCCGTAGCATAATCCAGCACATCCTTTTCCTCAAAGGTCAGTTTCATCATCCCTTTGTAGTACGCCCAGGATTGCCCATGCCATCCTACGGGTCGTCCATATTTGTTCAGCTCTACCTTGTTTGACATGTTGTGCCAGCTTTAAATAAGTTTACGTTTGTCCTTCCTGACAAACGGAGTCTTTCTTCGCACTCAAACACTTACAGCCTTAGCCCGTAAATGCGTCGCCGTTTCTTGGTTATGCTTAAGCCTTGCTCAGGCTTGGGCTCATAACCCTGTTGCAATCTCGCTTTATTGCAGTCTCTCTAGCGTCCAGCTATGCTAGATATATAGATATATCTCTTGACACTCAAAGATATATATTACTTCGCTTAGCACTTTCTGGCTACTGACGACTTGCCTTGCACTTTGCACTTTTCTGACTGAGCTTTCGAGCTTGCATGTATGCGGCTGCAGCTAACCTGCGAGCCGCCGCCTTGTCACCAACATTTGTCGACTCGTCCAGTTGTCGACTCGTCCCATTCTGATCTCCGCCGTTTCCCTTCTCCATTGTTTCCACGTTTCACCATCGGAATCGGTAAACGGACGTGAAATGTGTAAGCGGACATGAAATGTTCCAACGACTTCAACTTGGGAGGAACATATCACAACAGATCTGCGTTTGAATAGTAATCAAGTTGATCGTCTAGTGAAGTGAAGATGCTGCATTTCATTCCTTATTTCCGACGTACTGCCTATTAAGTAGACTACTGGATTACTACCACCATTGGGCGTACAATTGATGGATTGCAATGTTGACATTGTCAAAGAGTATGACAAAAACCAAGTACCAGATCGTTTTAAGTACGTCATTTGATAAGCCATCGAATCAGATATTCCGGCTACAGATAGTACTGGTTTTTCCTTTTCCAATATTACTATTTTCAAAAGTATTGAGGTATATTACTAGACTGTATGACTACTACAATGGGGACGACACGCCCCATGTTCGCCATGCTATGCGCTAACAATGTAAATCGAAGTACCGAGGCACATGACCATCTACACGCTGCAGGACTGCGTGTTTGTTCCTTTGGGGCTGGCAACCGCGTCCGCTTTCCTGGTCCATCACGTGATGATCCACGTATTTATGAGTTTTTTACACCGTATGAGACAATGTACCGGGAGCTGAAGGGTGAAAACGCCGAGCTGTATGCTATTTTTCATCATGGCTAGATTTGTAATTTTCTTATTTATAGACGACAATGGAGACTCATAAAATGACAAATGATGGTACTATACTTGCAGGTTTAAGCGAAATGGGGTGCTGGCTATGCTGGAACGAGATATGTTGACCAAAAAGTGTCCACAACGATGGCAGGATCTCAGTGTAAAGGAGTTACAGGAATTGGATGTCGTCTTGTGCTTTGATGATCGAATCTTTGAAATTGTATTAGAAGATCTTCAACTACGAGGAGCGGCCGGAGGCCCTGATGGACCTGGAAATGAACCGACGATGGTCTGGAGACCACTTCATTTGCTCTGTCTCGACACAAAAGACACACCAGAACATGCCAAAGTGGGCGGATCATTGGCTTTGGAATTGTGTCAAGCGGTAGGTTTTTGTGCTACCTTCAAGCGAGATTGGTAGACTGACAAGGTGATTGATGTTGTTGTGTGTTGTTGTTGTTGTTGTTGTTGTTGTTGTTGTAGATCAATGTGCTGAATGGTCTCGACGATGACATTATCGACGTCATTCAGGACTTTGAGAGTCGGAAAAACGTGCATTTGCTGTACTCGTTGATGCACGTGTAACGTGTGGAGGAAGCTCATAAATGAACCAGCATGTCTAGGTTTCATTTGTTCGATAGTTTACTTTTTCCACTTGCTGATAATCGACTCATGACTTGCCTTGGCTTGTTGACTCCAGCGACCAAAATCAAAACGCGTCTCCGACGGCGCGTCAGAGTCCTCTTTTCGGTTTTGACTGCACAGACCACGACGATAGTCGTCCATGATATCCAAGTCTTCGTCACCATTGACTTTGCTTTGAGAAATTGGCGCCGGAGTGAGTGAGTGCTGTCGCTGACTCCACGGAACACTTTGCAATGAAGAACTCTCGTGCCGTTGTTTTCGGTCAGAATGGGTACCTCCATTCTGCTGTTGGTTTCCATACCATGGTCTGCTTGCGACGGGCACTTGTTGTTCTTTATTCCCGGGAAAACACACATCACCAGCAAATTCGTCTTTGACGTCAGCCTTTTGATATTTGTCGGTGGCGAGAGGGTACCTAGTAACGGGATCGGGTTGTTGTTGCAATGGATGGTTCTGTGAACTGGTAGGTGGTTCGGACGCTGCGAAGTCGGATTGGCTATCGTCTGCTGTGCTAAATTCTTGCAGCATCAGATAGTCCAGAACAAGTTTTTCTTGGAGCAGATACTCTTCCTGTGGATTTTCAGAAAAGTTAGAGTGCAAGACCGACTCGACGCCTCCCTCCAGCATATCGGAGCAATTATCTGTGGACTTGCTCACTTCCATGACAAAGACGGCAACGACGGCATCCATGACAGCTACTTCGGAGTGGCACATCAGTCTTGCATGGGCCTGTGCGAGTCTCGTGAGGCTCTCCAGAAGTCGAATTGTTGTGCGAGCTGCACTACGACTATCAGATGCCCGCTGTCGCTGGTAATAACGCTGGAGTATTGTCATTGCCGCACGACTCAGTTGGGGCTCATACTTATCCTTTACGTAACAGATATATGCTTGCAGTGTTTGGATACTCCACACCGATGGACCTTCCTCCGGTGCCGACGATCGTGGCTCTTGTCTATCCACTGACTTGAACGCTGACTCGTTCTCATGGTATTCAGCTTCTTCTTTTACACTGGTATTCGTCCCAACGGCCTGTTTGAGGATGAAAGAGGAGACGACATTGTCCCAACGCGGGTTCATGCGATCCAGCAGCACGAGAATGAGGTCAAACCGACTAAGTAAAGGGCTAGCGATGCTCGTGTTTAGAGACACGTCTTTCGTCGGGTCATATCGGCCCTTTGGGTTCGTCACGGCAAAGATTGTGGTTCGTGCATTCAATTTGCACACTAGACCAGCCTTTGCCACGCTCAGTGTCTGCTGCTCCATGGCTTCATGGATCGACGTACGATCGTTATTGCGAATGCTACTAAACTCGTCGATGCAACACACGCCGCGATCTGCTAACACCAAGGCACCAGCTTCCAGCATCCACTCGCCGCCATCCTTGACTGCTGTACAGGTCAGCCCAGCGCTTGTCGTGCCAATACCCGTTGTAAGAACCGAGCGGGGGCTGAGCTCGGCCGTAAAACGGAGAAACTGAGATTTCCCTGTACCAGGATCGCCGACCAAGAGCATGTGTGGTTCGCCACGCGTCTTCATGCCAGTGTCATCGACGTACGAGACTCCGCCGATCACTGTAAGCGCCACCGCAAGTTTAACAATAAACAGCCCGTAAACTTTCGGACAAATGCTTGCGACGATTTCGTTGCGTCCTCGCACTGGATGTTGTCGGTGTTTTGCCCAAAAGTGTGCAAACTCTGCTCGCAACTCTTCAGTAACGAGGACATGCGATGTCGACGCATTCTTAATGCGAATGCTGTTAGCTTTGATTGTCGTCTCCAGGTCGCAGCGTACTCCTCTCACACAAGGTTTCCATGTGCGCATTAGGATGCCCACCACCACGACCTGATCTCCAGCCTTCACGGAGTCTACCAGATCGTCCTCCAGTACAACCAGCATCGACCTTGGAATGGAGCCAACGCCTAACTTGGATGCCTGCTCCTGGATCTTAATCACCTGGTGGTCCGATACCACACTGCCCTCAGCTCCACCAAGAGGCATGAACTGCATCGACTTGCATGGCTTCTTACCGCCACTGCTCGTGTCTCCAGTACTATCCGACGGACAAACTTTCTGCAGTCAAGCAAAGAGCACACAAGAGACAGTCAGCCCATCGCTTCTTCGAGGAACAGCATCTCATTTTCTTACTGGAATCTCCAGCACGTTGCCCTGCTCTGGGTCCGACTTGACCAAGAACCGGTGTCCACACCGCACATTGCAGCACTGGTACTCTCTCTCCGTCTCCTGCATCTTAATCTGCACAGTAGATAGTCAGCGAGACCCCTAGAGCTGATGCAAGTTCCACACTCAACGCACCACTCCTGTGCGTACCACCGTGCCTGCAATCTGAATGAGCTGCTTTACATCGTTGGACCTGATTGCACTGATAGCGTGCTTTCGAAGTGGTGCTACGGGGGGCAAATTCTCAACCCGCACCTTGAGTTTGCGTCTAAGTTTAAGTGGAATGGATGGCAGGCCGTCACCGTCCAGTGGTTTGTCACTAGCATTGCGACTGACCTCGTTGGCTAGTGCCATATGAAACAGAGGTAGAAGCTGTTCAGGGTGACGGAACAAAAGCGTTCCGAGCTGGACATTGAAGTCGAGCAGACGCTGTGCACATACGCGTTGACTATAGACAAAGAGATTCGACTCTGGCGATGAATTCAGAGCAGTCAAGGGCTTTGACACAAGACACAGACGTTGATACAATTGCTGCAGCTCAGAGCGATAGTGACGACGTAGAAAACGCGCAAACGTCACTTGGTATTTCGATGCCAAGCGCTCAAAATGAGCACCCGTTCCTTTGTCGGTAGTAGTCGATGACATGGTCTGGATTCTGGCATTAAAACGTGATGGATGGAAGAGATGGCTACATTTTTTGTCTGTTAAGCAACTCCTTGACTTCTTCCGTCATGGTGTCGAACGAACTCTTTGAACATGAAACTAGTAAGTGTGATAGTGATTTGAGTCTTCAGAATGGACAAAGAAAAATGTCAATTCATGACATGGCACGGAAGCTGGAAGACGACGACATGGAACGGGGTCACTGCCGTCAACTCTGTCTTGCTCTGAAAACCAGCAGATCCTCTTTGCGCTTGCACGTGCATACCTCCGTCGGGTAGACAACCACTTGACGCTTAAGGGTTCTTGAGCTTCTCTTTGAGTTCCACCGAAATCATGGATCTGAGTTGACCTCTTTATCTTTCGTTCAGTTTCCATTCGGTGCGCTGTCAACTCTTCTCTTCTTTTGCTCGTGACAATACGCCTCCATCGAATTTGTCAACTTGACCACGCTCGCTGCCTACTGGGATTCCATTGACCCAAGGACCGAGACGATCATGTCAACAGTGTCTACATTTCAAAACCAGCAATCGACTATTAGGTCCTGTAGACTTCTTGCAAGCTATGCAGTCTCATCATGACCGAGCATAAAGGCTGACTTGCAATCCAATGAACAAAAGCTCTGATACTGTCGACTCATACTCAAGGGTGAGAACTTGCGCTCGCACATTCGGCAGATCTTTCACCTGCTGTCCACGACACTGGAGTCTCCTCCACCTGAACTGTATTTCCCCTGCTCGTACTGCGCACCTGAAGGCGTCCGAGAAAAATGATTGCACTGCGTGGAAGAACCTGTAAAGCATCTACTGGCACCGGCCAGCGCAATTGGCCGTAGTTGTGTGGCCTCCATGCTCGACCGCTTCTTGAACTGCCACCTCCGCAGCGACAACTTGGACGCCACCCACCGCGTCTTCTGCAGCAGCATATTCGTGATGTTCAGGCCCATGGTCGCGTCTTGAGTAGGAGAATGCAATATGACATTGCACACACGCAGTCACGTGTAGATTGGCCGACACACGATCATACCAAAGAGTGGACAGGTCGAAACGAACGGTTTCGAGTTTGTAGGTATGCGACGTCTTTGACGCTTCTTTTACGCTGCCATCAGCCACCTGTCCACACGAAGCGAGACATATGACATTACTTGCAGCGTCACCGACAGACTTCGCCTATCAATGTCAATTCAGAGTGCGCTGTAGGAATGGATGCAGCATTGAGTACAATCACATTGTACTTCCAAGACAATTGATCGATGTCAATTGATCAATGCTGTAGGTCCTTGTTCTCCCTCTTTCGACATTTCTGCTGGTCGGAAGGGCTTATTCAACGCGGGGCTTACCACAAAAAGTGAGGGGAGCCACTTGCTCGACTACATTATGACTTCAACAGAAAAGTCCTTGAAGTCGGAGTGCAGCAAAGAAAGAGTATTTGCAAAACATGACAAGCAATTGAAACAAATGGACGGATGGAAGACATCGAATGGATTCAAAGCCACCGCTAAGTGTTAACAATGTGAATGAAAATCCAAAACTGTTCGAATGAAATGTCGGTCGATACGGTAGTGCAGTCAACAAGTCAGAGCCCGTTGTCAAGCATACCGACATCTCTCACCCTCAATCACTTCCTCACGTCTCTGTTCGTGAGCTAATCCTGACTCGCTTTCACAAGTCCTTGGAATTGAGTGGAGCCAGCAATAATGACAACGTCAGAGACAAGGTTTTGAAGGTGAATGTGGAACTCAATTTGAGCCAATTTCTCATCTTTCAAGTCGCTCCTTGATGCCAATAGGCGTCTTTGCTGATTTTGTGGGCATGCGACCACCCGCGTCTGTCGTACGGATGGAGGAGGAGCAGCAGCGGGTTTTGCGAGAAGGCCACGACGACGACGACGACCAACCGAGTCAACACAATGACGACCAGCAACAACCGCGACCCCAGTCGACCAGCGACGGTTTGTTTGTGCCTACATCGCCCACAATGCTGCCCATTTCGCAGCATGTTCCACCCCAAGCACCCCCGCTACCCACGACTAACTATCTTCGCACCAATTTTACAACTGGAAGTCGTCCAACATCCACGAGCTCTGCAAACCTCCAGATAAGCCGTGATCTGGGCAGGGATGACATCCGAACCAACTTCATCACCAATCGCCAGCATTCAAATCCGGTAGCAGCTTTCATGAAGTCCAATACGCTTGGCAATACCGAAAGCAGCACTTCGTTGTTTGCTCCAACTGACTACGACGACGTTGAGCCTACAACAATGCCTTTCATCTCCAGTACTGACTGTCGGGAGAAAAAGCGACCAGATCTGACTAAGAGCTATCTAGGCAACAGAAGCAATCTCAACGTATCGGCAAAGCACATGATCGTCGGAATCGTGGTCGGAGTCGCCCTTGGCATCGTATTCGCCCATGTCGGCGTGTCTGACATCGCGGCGCAGTGGATTTTGTTACCTGGTGACTTGTTCTTGCGAGCTGTTAACGCTCTCGTGGTGCCTTACGTGTTCTGCGCGGTGGCAGTGGCGGTAGGCGACATTGTGTTCATCGGCAAAGTCTCGATCATTGGATTGCAAACACTTAAGATTTTCGCGACGGGGTGGGTGGTTTCGACGGTCGTGGGCATCAGTTTGGCCTTGGTCTTTCGACCTCTGTTCCGTCTCCCGAACAAGTTTGTTAGTCCTCACACTAACACAGTGAGGCTAACTTGTTCGAGCGGACTCAAGCTGGAGATGCTGACCAACAAGAGCATTACCTGCTCTTCCAATGCCACGGAAATGTCACTGGAAAATGCTTTCGTACTGGGCAACGTGCATAACGTGTTCGAGACGAACAGCAACGTGGTGATCCCGGAGCTGACTTTCAGTAAGCATCTGATCTTGACTCTGGAGTCTATGGTGTCGAACAACGTCTTTGCCTCGTTGGCAGACGGCGATCTACTGGCAATCATCGTCTTCGGTATGGCGTTCGGCTCAATCGCAGGACGAAACTACTTTTCCAATACCCATCGTGTGAACTATTTGTACCTGGTGCTGATGCAGCTGCGCAACACTTTTCTCCTGGCCATGGAATGGCTCATCTGGACAACGCCTGTTGCCGTCGTCTCCATCATCGCCGGAGCTTTTGCGTCCAACCAGGCCGCTGTGAGCAATTTGCCCAAAGTTTACATGTTTCTTGTGGCTTGCGCCTTAGCCACAACACTGCAGATTTGGATCGTATACCCGTTCATCGTGTTCCTCCTCGCTCGCTGTAATCCATACCCCCACATGCACCACATGATTCGCTCGTACCTCTTCGCTTTCAGCTCTTCCTCGTCGCTGGCTACTGCTCCTGTGACTCTCAGCTGCATCCAGAAAGCTCGAGTGTGCTCACAGTCAATCGCCACGTTCGTAGTTTCTGTCGGTGTCCTTACGAACATGTCGGGCTCTGGATGGTACTATCCAGTTGGCATCATTTTTTTGGCGGAGTCATCCGGCAATGGTGACGAAATTACTTTCTTGCGCCTTGTAGCGATCTTCTTCCTAACGATCGTAGCGTGCGTCAGCACACCACCAGTTCCAAACGGTAGCATGGTGGTTATGTCTACCATGTACAGAACTGTTTTTGGTGTGAACACATTGCCATCCACCTGGGCTCTCTATGTCGCATGTAGCTTTCTTGTAGACCGTCTATTGACCATCTGCAACGTCAATGACGATATTATGGCACTCAAGGTCATTGCCGAGAATACCGACGAAACGGTGGCAGACCATCAGCTTGGCCAGTGCAACTAGTACATTGTACATGCTGTTTGTTATAATTTTATACTGGGATAGCAGTCGTAGTGCTACTGATGTACAGCCCATATCATAATATCTCTTGATACAACTCACGCACCTTGTAAGCAATTGCCCATAGTAATACCACGAGAATGAAGATCCGAGATAGTTTTTGTTTGCGTGTCAAGCGCCTATGTGCTAAGGAACATCAGGAGGTTGTGAGATCGTAGCACACTTTTGGAAAGAAGTGATCGTTCAAAACGGAGTTTTTCAAGGTAAGACTGCTTTGCTTACTTTTTCATACTGAATCGTATGAGCTTATACGGATTCCAGGTGTTCTACTCTAGTCTCTTTGTTTGGATCGTAGCATGGTGTTTTTGGCTTGAGGTCCTGACAAGTGGAAACAGCTTTGAGTGGACGCTTGTATGTTTTGGTACTCGGAAGTCAAGACGGAGTGATGAAACGATCTAAAGTGAAGGTGTCCGAGGACATCGGTCTTACCAACATGATTGGGTTATGTGTCGCCTTGCAAAGACGTATGATATCCTGAATTGCGCTGTACAAAGCACAGCTTTGTCATTCCTGTAATCAATTCAGGACAAATACTGAAAACCCCAGCATACTTTCACACAGACTTTGTTGACCGATTCCCATCACATTTTTGCCAAAAGGAGCAAAAGGTTGACACTCCGAGATCTGTATGGGACCTCAGCCAGACTTGTAAGTGCAAAAAACTTTGTGTTCTACCCGTCGGTGTATTTGGCGAACTCTAAGTACACAAAGATGCTGGGTTGAATAGTTGATTCCATGATGTGCTTATCTGTCCGTCATGACATCTTCCAAGGAAACGCTTTTTGGTCTCGATCGCGTCCGAGCTGTATACAGTCCTCGGCACTAAAACTTACACGGATCGACCCGCTACTTCTACACTACTAGTGTTTTTATCATCATGACTACCATGACCGTCCTTTGAAGCACACTCTGATTACCGTAGCGAGACTATCCCGCCGTCCAAATTAACAACACGCTTAATCTCAATGTACGTCAGTTAACAAGTCAAAACAACACAATCCATGAAGACGTCATACTTTTTTTGATTTGTGTGCTCTTGGTACATGGCTAAACCAAAAGTAAATTTGTTAATGACAGCAATAGATCGAAGGCGTGACGAGTTACAGATGTGGACGAGCCGGTGATCCACCAATACTTTATCACCTCCTTCATGTCGAATCGATGATCGGAATTCAAAACTAAAAGATGCCGTACAAGACCTTTTTGCTCCGATACTAAATAGTCGTCCAGCCGTCATCCATCAACTTCCAAGTTGCACGTCTTGATGTTCGCCATCATTTCGGTTGTCTGACCTTTTTTCCTTCCGAGTGGTAACCACACAGCAAATTGTTCAAATTTCTAGCACAAGATGCACCCTTTTCATCGTCTCAAACACATTGATTCGTTCGACGATATTCGAGTGCTTCTCGACTTGTCGTAATGCCGTAATCTTGGATTGGAACCTACTGGGGTCTGTCAGAAACCTTTTATTTCCATGCTACCAATGGTTCTACAAATGCGTTGCAATAGTCACAACATACTACCTCTGTATCAATTATCGTACTACGATTTAACTTGAAGAGTTTAACAAGAACATAGATATTACTACGCATTTATTCCGCCCTAAGTATTCCCTCTGTACATTGTAAAACGTCCCATTGACGATTGATTGTCTATTTTTGCAATGATCAGTAATGAACAGAGATTATGGGTACCATGTACCATATAAAATGTGCACAATATCTAGTATGGCTACATTTTGATTTGACGTCGACAATTGTGATAATGACCGTAGCACCCGAGAAAATGGAGTTGGAGCTGCCACTGGCACCACGATCGCTATGGGATTTTATCAGCATTTTGACACCTGTGATTAAATATTATGTGGCACTTTTGGTACTTTTCTTGGGAGCGCGTTGGTTTAATCAGCAGCTGAACAACGAGGCGACAGCACAAGAAAAAGAGACGGAGAGACCCATTTTGTCTCCAGAATTGACCATTGAAAGCTCTGAAGAAGAAGAGATTAAAGAGCTTATGACAGATGGAAATCGACTTGTTTCCTTGGACATGCAAAAGAGTCAAAAGACAAAGAATAGGACGAAGGAACTTTTTGATGGTCTTCGGAAAGTGGAACAAGAATTACGGGACAAAAAGGCCAAAGAAAACGACACGGATGATAGTGTGAGTTGGAATGAACTTCATTCTAGTATGTTACGACGTTACCAGGACAAATATCCAGACCACGGCCCACGGATGGCAAATGCTGAGACGGACAAGTACAATGAAGAATTTAACGAGTTACTACGAAAGAACAACATTGATCCGAATGAGCTCAAGAGTCAAAACATTAACAAGACAAAGTAGACAGAGAGAGGTACGTACTACCCATATCAATGTAGTGTATTCAAGTATTACGTCTAGAATCTAATCCGCTTGGTACCTGTCCGACTGCTTGTCTTGCTTATGGATTGTTTCTCGTCTTGACCGTCTTCTTCTTCTTCTTCCAGACTGAGCTGGAACGAGTCAAGGGCATCACCAGTATTGTCTCCATTGTTTTGATCCACAAAGTCCTCATCTTCGTCTGTGAACGTGGTCTTCTTGTTCTTTTTGGCACCACTGGTACCATCCGTTGAGATGTTTCCAACCGGACAGTCGCGCGCCAAGTGTTCAATACTCTTACAGAGTTTGCAGCAACCGCCTTTGGGGTAGACGCCCATAGTATTCTTGAGACACTTGCTGCTGAGATGACCTTGCTGGCCACACACAAAGCACGTGGCATAAGCAGCACCGCCATTCTCCTTGGGCTTAGAGCAGTCACGGAGACTGTGGTCGTCTGCACCGCAGTTAAAGCATACGGCTGCTTGCTGCTGCTGCTGACCGAAGCCGCCGCCATTGTTGTTCTGCGGACAATTATGCGACGTATGGCCACGTCGGCGACACTGAAAGCACGTCTTATTGAGGTCTCCAGCCGCACGGTTGGGGCAGTCCTGCTTGCGATGCGTTATCTCACCACATAACCAACAGCCGCTGTCGTTACTGTTGCTAGCGAACTGCGCCTCCTCCCGTTTGGCACGTATTTTAGCCACAATCTCTGCTCTTTTTTCACGTTTGGCCTGCTGTTTCTCGAGCTTAAACTGCTTTGCTTTAGCTTTCTTGGCTTTACGCAGTTCGCGTCGGTTCCGTAGAATCAGCTTGCGTTCTTCAGACACGATTTCCTCCACCATAATGTACAATACTAACTGAGCTCCTCGTGTTGGTTGGTCGGTAGTATTTTTCACTTGGTTTCAGTATGTGGATACACTGTAGCCTGTGAGAATTAATAAACAGTCAAACCGTCACGATCACGACTATAAGCCATGAAGGTCGTGTGTGTTTCGGATACTCATGGACTGCATGAGAATGCACTGACCATTCCACCCGGTGATATCTTCGTTCATGCAGGTGATTTCACAGATACAGGGAAACGTAGTGAAGTATTGGCGTTCAATGAGTTCCTAGGACGATTACCTCATCGGTATAAGCTCGTAATCGCTGGCAATCACGAGTCATCATTCGACCGTCAATTCTACCCGGAATACTGGCACCAATACGGCCATAAACAACAGTACGATCCAACTGAAGTGCGTGCTTTACTTACAAACGCACTGTATCTAGAGGATCAGGCGGTTCTGATTGAGGGCTACCTCTTTTACGGGTAAAATGATTGTAACACTTACAAGTTTAAAACGACACTTGCTAAGCTTCTGCTTTTTTCTGACTGCTGCAGTACACCATGGCAACCAGAATTTTGCAATTGGGCATTCAATTTGCCTCGTGGTGACGCTCTGCTGCGTCAATGGAGACTAATTCCAACGGACACCGATGTGCTCGTGACCCACACGCCCCCAATGGGCCACGGAGACCTTGTAGGCTTTCAACGCGTTGGTTGTGCCGATCTACTACGTGAAGTGGAGAATCGAGTGCGGCCCAAGTTGCACGTCTTTGGACACGTGCATGAAGGTTACGGACGCAGTGTTAGTTCTGATGGAAAGATCACGTACTTGAACGCCTCCACGTGCACTCACGACTACGAACCTGTAAATCCGCCCTTGGTGTTCGAGCTAACTGGGCCGCCAAAACGAGGCTGGTCCAACCACTCATTGTCGTTGACGACTCCTTTGTCCATGAATAACTCGTCTATTCGTCGCAGCTTCAGCAGTAATGGTGTTAGCAACCTCAGCGGCCTTTTAAAAACTGATGATGGAGATATTGGCACGGATACAGGGCTGCCGGATAAAGCACAACCAAAAGATTATGATTTGATGCTGCACGCATGGCTACGTCTTTGCTCTCACAAGCCCCAATTTCTTGAGAGACAAGAAGTGGAAACGTGCGAAAGCAATGAGACGAAGAACCTGTGGGAATTTCGTGTGGATGGTACGACTTCTGGGCTGCTATTTGAGAGCACGTTGAAATTGCGCCCCGTGACGAATGTACAGAAGCGCGTCTTGCGGTATCTTTTCTCGCAAGGTTTCCGCAATAATTCCGACAACTACATGGGATTGAAGAGTCAAACAGATGTAGTACAGATGAAGCAAGACGAGGTTGCAATTAAGAATGAAGATGACTGTGGAGTCAGGAAACCAACGAAGGAGCGGCAGAAGTATGGGATTTCTCGCCGTGTTACGGTGGCTGTTTTGGACGGTATTGACGAAGGCAAAGAAGGAATGTATCGCGAACACGTGCAACAGGCTCGTGTGGCGGCTGCTTCCCTAAGTAAATCGGGCGTGGAAGGCGCAGATGTTCAGTCTCGTCGTCTTGGACGAAACAAGACATTACAGCGCCGGTCAGCGGTACCGAAACTTGCTTCACTTACTGAAGAGCCGAGTGAAGGCGAAGCATATTGCGCCAGCTCGGCAAGTACATTCGTACAGGGGGAAAATCCAAATGACAATGCTGCTGTTTCTAAGGCTATCGTGACAACCTCACGCGTCGTCGAGTGCGTGTTGTGCAAGTATAAAGTTTCCGGTCACACTCATCCTGGTGTGCAGCCCACACCGCCCCCAGCTTTAGCAGAGACCTCTAGTGAATCAAATGAAGAGGGAAAGAAACCAAGTAAGTCGCGCTCTGAGATTGAGAACCCACCATTCAAGCGCTTGTCGTCCTGGTTCTGATAAAAAATGTTGAAGTGCGACCCAACATCAGTCCACAACCGCTAGCGAAGTACAATCAATGCAGACCAACGTATTTTTACTAGACCATGCCTCCGCTACAAAAAATAGTGCCCTGGAAGTATCACACAAGAAGAACACATTCCAGACTGGATACAGAATGTTCACGTTAACAGGGTGTTTGATACTGAAGTAGCCGCTCCAGCCTGGTTATGACCTAGGTCTTCGCTACTAGTGGAGGCCGCAGTACACGGTTGTTTCAGCGCTGTTTGTTTAAACGAACCATATAGTAGCAGAGCGATTTCCATGGTAGCCAAAGATGCCGTGATCCTTGTTGCCAAGACTAGTTTGTTAATGTCGGACTATTTTGATGTTGTGATGCGGCCTTGGTCGTATCAACCGCTGTAGCGAATGTAGCAGCTTTCATCAACAAATATCATAGGATCGTACTCGTTGATGTTGAGGAGCCGTTGGCCGGCCCCGTATGCACTAGCATGCACCATCACACCTTTATAAATCTCCGAAGAAGAACTTTCTACTTCGACCTCCTCACGATAGTCTCGGTAAATCTGTTAGCAAGCGTATCACTATTACTGATAATCGAGGTCTTTACGTCGCTCTCCACTGCAATATCTGCATCAATATCGGCGGCCTCACTCCGGTACAGCAGTGCGACTTCGACCTCCTCATTAACGAGGAATCCTCATCTCTGGTGACATTCAATACAATCTCGATACACATGATGAGCAATAGTGGTGCCAAAAAGAACAAGAAGACCACGTTCACAGACGAAGATGAGGACTTTGTGGATCAAAACAATGGAGACAATACTGGTGATGCCCTTGACTCGTTCCAGCTCAGTCTGGAAGAAGAAGAAGAAGACGGTCAAGACGAGAAACAATCCATAAGCAAGACAAGCAGTCGGACAGGTACCAAGCGGATTAGATTCTAGACGTAATACTTGAATACACTACATTGATATGGGTAGTACGTACCTCTCTCTGTCTACTTTGTCTTGTTAATGTTTTGACTCTTGAGCTCATTCGGATCAATGTTGTTCTTTCGTAGTAACTCGTTAAATTCTTCATTGTACTTGTCCGTCTCAGCATTTGCCATCCGTGGGCCGTGGTCTGGATATTTGTCCTGGTAACGTCGTAACATACTAGAATGAAGTTCATTCCAACTCACACTATCATCCGTGTCGTTTTCTTTGGCCTTTTTGTCCCGTAATTCTTGTTCCACTTTCCGAAGACCATCAAAAAGTTCCTTCGTCCTATTCTTTGTCTTTTGACTCTTTTGCATGTCCAAGGAAACAAGTCGATTTCCATCTGTCATAAGCTCTTTAATCTCTTCTTCTTCAGAGCTTTCAATGGTCAATTCTGGAGACAAAATGGGTCTCTCCGTCTCTTTTTCTTGTGCTGTCGCCTCGTTGTTCAGCTGCTGATTAAACCAACGCGCTCCCAAGAAAAGTACCAAAAGTGCCACATAATATTTAATCACAGGTGTCAAAATGCTGATAAAATCCCATAGCGATCGTGGTGCCAGTGGCAGCTCCAACTCCATTTTCTCGGGTGCTACGGTCATTATCACAATTGTCGACGTCAAATCAAAATGTAGCCATACTAGATATTGTGCACATTTTATATGGTACATGGTACCCATAATCTCTGTTCATTACTGATCATTGCAAAAATAGACAATCAATCGTCAATGGGACGTTTTACAATGTACAGAGGGAATACTTAGGGCGGAATAAATGCGTAGTAATATGTATGTTCTTGTTAAACTCTTCAAGTTAAATCGTAGTACGATAATTGATACAGAGGTAGTATGTTGTGACTATTGCAACGCATTTGTAGAACCATTGGTAGCATGGAAATAAAAGGTTTCTGACAGACCCCAGTAGGTTCCAATCCAAGATTACGGCATTACGACAAGTCGAGAAGCACTCGAATATCGTCGAACGAATCAATGTGTTTGAGACGATGAAAAGGGTGCATCTTGTGCTAGAAATTTGAACAATTTGCTGTGTGGTTACCACTCGGAAGGAAAAAAAGGTCAGACAACCGAAATGATGGCGAACATCAAGACGTGCAACTTGGAAGTTGATGGATGACGGCTGGACGACTATTTAGTATCGGAGCAAAAAGGTCTTGTACGGCATCTTTTAGTTTTGAATTCCGATCATCGATTCGACATGAAGGAGGTGATAAAGTATTGGTGGATCACCGGCTCGTCCACATCTGTAACTCGTCACGCCTTCGATCTATTGCTGTCATTAACAAATTTACTTTTGGTTTAGCCATGTACCAAGAGCACACAAATCAAAAAAAGTATGACGTCTTCATGGATTGTGTTGTTTTGACTTGTTAACTGACGTACATTGAGATTAAGCGTGTTGTTAATTTGGACGGCGGGATAGTCTCGCTACGGTAATCAGAGTGTGCTTCAAAGGACGGTCATGGTAGTCATGATGATAAAAACACTAGTAGTGTAGAAGTAGCGGGTCGATCCGTGTAAGTTTTAGTGCCGAGGACTGTATACAGCTCGGACGCGATCGAGACCAAAAAGCGTTTCCTTGGAAGATGTCATGACGGACAGATAAGCACATCATGGAATCAACTATTCAACCCAGCATCTTTGTGTACTTAGAGTTCGCCAAATACACCGACGGGTAGAACACAAAGTTTTTTGCACTTACAAGTCTGGCTGAGGTCCCATACAGATCTCGGAGTGTCAACCTTTTGCTCCTTTTGGCAAAAATGTGATGGGAATCGGTCAACACAGTCTGTGAAAGTATGCTGGGGTTTTCAGTATTTGTCCTGAATTGATTACAGGAATGACAAAGCTGTGCTTTGTACAGCGCAATTCAGGATATCATACGTCTTTGCAAGGCGACACATAACCCAATCATGTTGGTAAGACCGATGTCCTCGGACACCTTCACTTTAGATCGTTTCATCACTCCGTCTTGACTTCCGAGTACCAAAACATACAAGCGTCCACTCAAAGCTGTTTCCACTTGTCAGGACCTCAAGCCAAAAACACCATGCTACGATCCAAACAAAGAGACTAGAGTAGAACACCTGGAATCCGTATAAGCTCATACGATTCAGTATGAAAAAGTAAGCAAAGCAGTCTTACCTTGAAAAACTCCGTTTTGAACGATCACTTCTTTCCAAAAGTGTGCTACGATCTCACAACCTCCTGATGTTCCTTAGCACATAGGCGCTTGACACGCAAACAAAAACTATCTCGGATCTTCATTCTCGTGGTATTACTATGGGCAATTGCTTACAAGGTGCGTGAGTTGTATCAAGAGATATTATGATATGGGCTGTACATCAGTAGCACTACGACTGCTATCCCAGTATAAAATTATAACAAACAGCATGTACAATGTACTAGTTGCACTGGCCAAGCTGATGGTCTGCCACCGTTTCGTCGGTATTCTCGGCAATGACCTTGAGTGCCATAATATCGTCATTGACGTTGCAGATGGTCAATAGACGGTCTACAAGAAAGCTACATGCGACATAGAGAGCCCAGGTGGATGGCAATGTGTTCACACCAAAAACAGTTCTGTACATGGTAGACATAACCACCATGCTACCGTTTGGAACTGGTGGTGTGCTGACGCACGCTACGATCGTTAGGAAGAAGATCGCTACAAGGCGCAAGAAAGTAATTTCGTCACCATTGCCGGATGACTCCGCCAAAAAAATGATGCCAACTGGATAGTACCATCCAGAGCCCGACATGTTCGTAAGGACACCGACAGAAACTACGAACGTGGCGATTGACTGTGAGCACACTCGAGCTTTCTGGATGCAGCTGAGAGTCACAGGAGCAGTAGCCAGCGACGAGGAAGAGCTGAAAGCGAAGAGGTACGAGCGAATCATGTGGTGCATGTGGGGGTATGGATTACAGCGAGCGAGGAGGAACACGATGAACGGGTATACGATCCAAATCTGCAGTGTTGTGGCTAAGGCGCAAGCCACAAGAAACATGTAAACTTTGGGCAAATTGCTCACAGCGGCCTGGTTGGACGCAAAAGCTCCGGCGATGATGGAGACGACGGTAACAGGCGTTGTCCAGATGAGCCATTCCATGGCCAGGAGAAAAGTGTTGCGCAGCTGCATCAGCACCAGGTACAAATAGTTCACACGATGGGTATTGGAAAAGTAGTTTCGTCCTGCGATTGAGCCGAACGCCATACCGAAGACGATGATTGCCAGTAGATCGCCGTCTGCCAACGAGGCAAAGACGTTGTTCGACACCATAGACTCCAGAGTCAAGATCAGATGCTTACTGAAAGTCAGCTCCGGGATCACCACGTTGCTGTTCGTCTCGAACACGTTATGCACGTTGCCCAGTACGAAAGCATTTTCCAGTGACATTTCCGTGGCATTGGAAGAGCAGGTAATGCTCTTGTTGGTCAGCATCTCCAGCTTGAGTCCGCTCGAACAAGTTAGCCTCACTGTGTTAGTGTGAGGACTAACAAACTTGTTCGGGAGACGGAACAGAGGTCGAAAGACCAAGGCCAAACTGATGCCCACGACCGTCGAAACCACCCACCCCGTCGCGAAAATCTTAAGTGTTTGCAATCCAATGATCGAGACTTTGCCGATGAACACAATGTCGCCTACCGCCACTGCCACCGCGCAGAACACGTAAGGCACCACGAGAGCGTTAACAGCTCGCAAGAACAAGTCACCAGGTAACAAAATCCACTGCGCCGCGATGTCAGACACGCCGACATGGGCGAATACGATGCCAAGGGCGACTCCGACCACGATTCCGACGATCATGTGCTTTGCCGATACGTTGAGATTGCTTCTGTTGCCTCGATAGCTCTTAGTCAGATCTGGTCGCTTTTTCTCCCGACAGTCAGTACTGGAGATGAAAGGCATTGTTGTAGGCTCAACGTCGTCGTAGTCAGTTGGAGCAAACAACGAAGTGCTGCTTTCGGTATTGCCAAGCGTATTGGACTTCATGAAAGCTGCTACCGGATTTGAATGCTGGCGATTGGTGATGAAGTTGGTTCGGATGTCATCCCTGCCCAGATCACGGCTTATCTGGAGGTTTGCAGAGCTCGTGGATGTTGGACGACTTCCAGTTGTAAAATTGGTGCGAAGATAGTTAGTCGTGGGTAGCGGGGGTGCTTGGGGTGGAACATGCTGCGAAATGGGCAGCATTGTGGGCGATGTAGGCACAAACAAACCGTCGCTGGTCGACTGGGGTCGCTGTTGTTGCTGGTCGTCATTGTGTTGACTCGGTTGGTCGTCGTCGTCGTCGTGGCCTTCTCGCAAAACCCGCTGCTGCTCCTCCTCCATCCGTACGACAGACGCGGGTGGTCGCATGCCCACAAAATCAGCAAAGACGCCTATTGGCATCAAGGAGCGACTTGAAAGATGAGAAATTGGCTCAAATTGAGTTCCACATTCACCTTCAAAACCTTGTCTCTGACGTTGTCATTATTGCTGGCTCCACTCAATTCCAAGGACTTGTGAAAGCGAGTCAGGATTAGCTCACGAACAGAGACGTGAGGAAGTGATTGAGGGTGAGAGATGTCGGTGTGCTTGACAACGGGCTCTGACTTGTTGACTGCACTACCGTATCGACCGACATTTCATTCGAACAGTTTTGGATTTTCATTCACATTGTTAACACTTAGCGGTGGCTTTGAATCCATTCGATGTCTTCCATCCGTCCATTTGTTTCAATTGCTTGTCATGTTTTGCAAATACTCTTTCTTTGCTGCACTCCGACTTCAAGGACTTTTCTGTTGAAGTCATAATGTAGTCGAGCAAGTGGCTCCCCTCACTTTTTGTGGTAAGCCCCGCGTTGAATAAGCCCTTCCGACCAGCAGAAATGTCGAAAGATATGCACTTGAGGAGGACAAGGACCTACAGCATTGATCAATTGACATCGATCAATTGTCTTGGAAGTACAATGTGATTGTACTCAATGCTGCATCCATTCCTACAGCGCACTCTGAATTGACATTGATAGGCGAAGTCTGTCGGTGACGCTGCAAGTAATGTCATATGTCTCGCTTCGTGTGGACAGGTGGCTGATGGCAGCGTAAAAGAAGCGTCAAAGACGTCGCATACCTACAAACTCGAAACCGTTCGTTTCGACCTGTCCACTCTTTGGTATGATCGTGTGTCGGCCAATCTACACGTGACTGCGTGTGTGCAATGTCATATTGCATTCTCCTACTCAAGACGCGACCATGGGCCTGAACATCACGAATATGCTGCTGCAGAAGACGCGGTGGGTGGCGTCCAAGTTGTCGCTGCGGAGGTGGCAGTTCAAGAAGCGGTCGAGCATGGAGGCCACACAACTACGGCCAATTGCGCTGGCCGGTGCCAGTAGATGCTTTACAGGTTCTTCCACGCAGTGCAATCATTTTTCTCGGACGCCTTCAGGTGCGCAGTACGAGCAGGGGAAATACAGTTCAGGTGGAGGAGACTCCAGTGTCGTGGACAGCAGGTGAAAGATCTGCCGAATGTGCGAGCGCAAGTTCTCACCCTTGAGTATGAGTCGACAGTATCAGAGCTTTTGTTCATTGGATTGCAAGTCAGCCTTTATGCTCGGTCATGATGAGACTGCATAGCTTGCAAGAAGTCTACAGGACCTAATAGTCGATTGCTGGTTTTGAAATGTAGACACTGTTGACATGATCGTCTCGGTCCTTGGGTCAATGGAATCCCAGTAGGCAGCGAGCGTGGTCAAGTTGACAAATTCGATGGAGGCGTATTGTCACGAGCAAAAGAAGAGAAGAGTTGACAGCGCACCGAATGGAAACTGAACGAAAAATAAAGAGGTCAACTCAGATCCATGATTTCGGTGGAACTCAAAGAGAAGCTCAAGAACCCTTAAGCGTCAAGTGGTTGTCTACCCGACGGAGGTATGCACGTGCAAGCGCAAAGAGGATCTGCTGGTTTTCAGAGCAAGACAGAGTTGACGGCAGTGACCCCGTTCCATGTCGTCGTCTTCCAGCTTCCGTGCCATGTCATGAATTGACATTTTTCTTTGTCCATTCTGAAGACTCAAATCACTATCACACTTACTAGTTTCATGTTCAAAGAGTTCGTTCGACACCATGACGGAAGAAGTCAAGGAGTTGCTTAACAGACAAAAAATGTAGCCATCTCTTCCATCCATCACGTTTTAATGCCAGAATCCAGACCATGTCATCGACTACTACCGACAAAGGAACGGGTGCTCATTTTGAGCGCTTGGCATCGAAATACCAAGTGACGTTTGCGCGTTTTCTACGTCGTCACTATCGCTCTGAGCTGCAGCAATTGTATCAACGTCTGTGTCTTGTGTCAAAGCCCTTGACTGCTCTGAATTCATCGCCAGAGTCGAATCTCTTTGTCTATAGTCAACGCGTATGTGCACAGCGTCTGCTCGACTTCAATGTCCAGCTCGGAACGCTTTTGTTCCGTCACCCTGAACAGCTTCTACCTCTGTTTCATATGGCACTAGCCAACGAGGTCGGTCGCAATGCTAGTGACAAACCACTGGACGGTGACGGCCTGCCATCCATTCCACTTAAACTCAGACGCAAACTCAAGGTGCGGGTCGAGAATTTGCCCCCCGTAGCACCACTTCGAAAGCACGCTATCAGTGCAATCAGGTCCAACGATGTAAAGCAGCTCATTCAGATTGCAGGCACGGTGGTACGCACAGGAGTGGTGCGTTGAGTGTGGAACTTGCATCAGCTCTAGGGATCTCGCTGACTATCTATTGTGCAGATTAAGATGCAGGAGACGGAGAGAGAGTACCAGTGCTGCAATGTGCGGTGTGGACACCGGTTCTTGGTCAAGTCGGACCCAGAGCAGGGCAACGTGCTGGAGATTCCAGTAAGAAAATGAGATGCTGTTCCTCGAAGAAGCGATGGGCTGACTGTTTCTTGTGTGCTCTTTGCTTGACTGCAGAAAGTTTGTCCGTCGGATAGTACTGGAGACACGAGCAGTGGCGGTAAGAAGCCATGCAAGTCGATGCAGTTCATGCCTCTTGGTGGAGCTGAGGGCAGTGTGGTATCGGACCACCAGGTGATTAAGATCCAGGAGCAGGCATCCAAGTTAGGCGTTGGCTCCATTCCAAGGTCGATGCTGGTTGTACTGGAGGACGATCTGGTAGACTCCGTGAAGGCTGGAGATCAGGTCGTGGTGGTGGGCATCCTAATGCGCACATGGAAACCTTGTGTGAGAGGAGTACGCTGCGACCTGGAGACGACAATCAAAGCTAACAGCATTCGCATTAAGAATGCGTCGACATCGCATGTCCTCGTTACTGAAGAGTTGCGAGCAGAGTTTGCACACTTTTGGGCAAAACACCGACAACATCCAGTGCGAGGACGCAACGAAATCGTCGCAAGCATTTGTCCGAAAGTTTACGGGCTGTTTATTGTTAAACTTGCGGTGGCGCTTACAGTGATCGGCGGAGTCTCGTACGTCGATGACACTGGCATGAAGACGCGTGGCGAACCACACATACTCTTGGTCGGCGATCCTGGTACAGGGAAATCTCAGTTTCTCCGTTTTACGGCCGAGCTCAGCCCCCGCTCGGTTCTTACAACGGGTATTGGCACGACAAGCGCTGGACTGACCTGTACAGCAGTCAAGGATGGCGGCGAGTGGATGCTGGAAGCTGGTGCCTTGGTGCTAGCAGATCGCGGCGTGTGTTGCATCGACGAGTTCAGTAGCATTCGCAATAACGATCGTACGTCCATCCATGAAGCCATGGAGCAGCAGACACTGAGCGTGGCAAAGGCTGGTCTAGTGTGCAAATTGAATGCACGAACCACAATCTTTGCCGTGACGAACCCAAAGGGCCGATATGACCCGACGAAAGACGTGTCTGTAAACACAAGCATCGCTAGCCCTTTACTTAGTCGGTTTGACCTCATTCTCGTGCTGCTGGATCGCATGAACCCGCGTTGGGACAATGTCGTCTCCTCTTTCATCCTCAAACAGGCCGTTGGGACGAATACCAGTGTAAAAGAAGAAGCTGAATACCATGAGAACGAGTCAGCGTTCAAGTCAGTGGATAGACAAGAGCCACGATCGTCGGCACCGGAGGAAGGTCCATCGGTGTGGAGTATCCAAACACTGCAAGCATATATCTGTTACGTAAAGGATAAGTATGAGCCCCAACTGAGTCGTGCGGCAATGACAATACTCCAGCGTTATTACCAGCGACAGCGGGCATCTGATAGTCGTAGTGCAGCTCGCACAACAATTCGACTTCTGGAGAGCCTCACGAGACTCGCACAGGCCCATGCAAGACTGATGTGCCACTCCGAAGTAGCTGTCATGGATGCCGTCGTTGCCGTCTTTGTCATGGAAGTGAGCAAGTCCACAGATAATTGCTCCGATATGCTGGAGGGAGGCGTCGAGTCGGTCTTGCACTCTAACTTTTCTGAAAATCCACAGGAAGAGTATCTGCTCCAAGAAAAACTTGTTCTGGACTATCTGATGCTGCAAGAATTTAGCACAGCAGACGATAGCCAATCCGACTTCGCAGCGTCCGAACCACCTACCAGTTCACAGAACCATCCATTGCAACAACAACCCGATCCCGTTACTAGGTACCCTCTCGCCACCGACAAATATCAAGAGGCTGACGTCAAAGACGAATTTGCTGGTGATGTGTGTTTTCCCGGGAATAAAGAACAACAAGTGCCCGTCGCAAGCAGACCATGGTATGGAAACCAACAGCAGAATGGAGGTACCCATTCTGACCGAAAACAACGGCACGAGAGTTCTTCATTGCAAAGTGTTCCGTGGAGTCAGCGACAGCACTCACTCACTCTGGCGCCAATTTCTCAAAGCAAAGTCAATGGTGACGAAGACTTGGATATCATGGACGACTATCGTCGTGGTCTGTGCAGTCAAAACCGAAAAGAGGACTCTGACGCGCCGTCGGAGACGCGTTTTGATTTTGGTCGCTGGAGTCAACAAGCCAAGGCAAGTCATGAGTCGATTATCAGCAAGTGGAAAAAGTAAACTATCGAACAAATGAAACCTAGACATGCTGGTTCATTTATGAGCTTCCTCCACACGTTACACGTGCATCAACGAGTACAGCAAATGCACGTTTTTCCGACTCTCAAAGTCCTGAATGACGTCGATAATGTCATCGTCGAGACCATTCAGCACATTGATCTACAACAACAACAACAACAACAACAACAACAACACACAACAACATCAATCACCTTGTCAGTCTACCAATCTCGCTTGAAGGTAGCACAAAAACCTACCGCTTGACACAATTCCAAAGCCAATGATCCGCCCACTTTGGCATGTTCTGGTGTGTCTTTTGTGTCGAGACAGAGCAAATGAAGTGGTCTCCAGACCATCGTCGGTTCATTTCCAGGTCCATCAGGGCCTCCGGCCGCTCCTCGTAGTTGAAGATCTTCTAATACAATTTCAAAGATTCGATCATCAAAGCACAAGACGACATCCAATTCCTGTAACTCCTTTACACTGAGATCCTGCCATCGTTGTGGACACTTTTTGGTCAACATATCTCGTTCCAGCATAGCCAGCACCCCATTTCGCTTAAACCTGCAAGTATAGTACCATCATTTGTCATTTTATGAGTCTCCATTGTCGTCTATAAATAAGAAAATTACAAATCTAGCCATGATGAAAAATAGCATACAGCTCGGCGTTTTCACCCTTCAGCTCCCGGTACATTGTCTCATACGGTGTAAAAAACTCATAAATACGTGGATCATCACGTGATGGACCAGGAAAACGGACGCGGTTGCCAGCCCCGAAGGAACAAACACGCAGTCCTGCAGCGTGTAGATGGTCATGTGCCTCGGTACTTCGATTTACATTGTTAGCGCATAGCATGGCGAACATGGGGCGTGTCGTCCCCATTGTAGTAGTCATACAGTCTAGTAATATACCTCAATACTTTTGAAAATAGTAATATTGGAAAAGGAAAAACCAGTACTATCTGTAGCCGGAATATCTGATTCGATGGCTTATCAAATGACGTACTTAAAACGATCTGGTACTTGGTTTTTGTCATACTCTTTGACAATGTCAACATTGCAATCCATCAATTGTACGCCCAATGGTGGTAGTAATCCAGTAGTCTACTAAATAGGCAGTACGTCTGAAAAAGGAATGAAATGCAGCATCTTCACTTCACTAGACGATCAACTTGATTACTATTCAAACGCAGATTCATTTTAGCCCTTTGATGGAATGAAGTCACTGTAAGAGAGTTACTGCATAGCACCAAATGTTGTTTAAATGCCTCATGTCGACGCATGATACCGTGACTTCAGCAACCAAAGTGTTGCTGAAGACGCGACCCATAGAAAAATGTAGTTAAAAATATGTGTTGAGCGCTTCTAGCATCTTTCTGATGCCGTTCCATTCTTCTTGGTACTGCTTTAAATTGCAGCCTACTACTCGAAACAGGACGTTAACAGCACTTTTGAGTTGTACAGCTCGCCAAGATTAGACCTATCGATGCCATTTTCGCATCGTCCTACATAAACAGTGTCACTCAGATTAAAAGGATGACAGAGCCGAATTTTTTTGCCAGTTGTCTTTCCCCAAAGAAAGTACTTGCGCTGCTCTCATTCATCAGCGTGTGACAATGCCGCACATCGCTCTTTATCACGCTCTGATTAGGGCGGCTGAGCACATCCATAGGGTTTGTCTCCCCCCTCGCAGAGAAAATTGCTTGCGCGTGAGCAATATGTGAAAAAAAGCAGTAGTCTGCGCTTGTAAACAGAGTGCACCTGGCGGCAGTAACACGATAAAGTGGTGCAGACCCGACAGATGAATCGTCGCTGTCACTCGACGAACGTCCTTGCATCTTCCTCGTGCCAAAAACACGTTCATGTACCGCTTAAAGCGAAAATTTTCTTGCCGTGCTTTCTCTCGCAAAGTAGAAACGTCAATCTTTCGGCTACATCGTGGTAGAATGTATGCTTTCGCGACATATTGGCTTACGAGCTGCACTGGACGCCACCTGTTTCACCATCGCCATCGAATCTGAGCAAACGATGGAGGGCGTTGTCGATTTGTTGAGGGTCAAAACCCCTTTATTGATGCCTGCTTGTCATGGCAACGAGGGTCAGTTCAAAAGTGCGTATTGTCCAGCTTGTCTTGCAAAATACTTTACTTTGACAAGCGCAGTGGTATTTACTATGACGCAGAACTTTGTATTGGTATGTATACCTCTAAAAGAGATGCTCTTGCAGCGCGTATCTATCCGACCATCATGTCGGAGTTTTTAATTGACGTACAGTATTGTCACCGTGTTGTTGTAAGTGTGAAGTCTATCAGTCTCCCGTATCAGCTCTTTTGCTGGCCAACATATTATTTGTACATTCTTTGATTCCTTCCGATCGCGTCGAGCGTAGCGTTATCGGAAATCGAAAGTAAGTCTGGGTGGACGAACTCGGGAGGTCGACGAAGTGTAGCTAAGAGTGAACTCACGAAGGACAACGTCTTGCAAAGTTTATAGGAGCTCAAAGCAAGACCAAGCTCTATCGTTTGGCCTTTACTGTACCGTACTGTACTCGGAGTCGCACTTTCGAGCTTTCTTGTCCATCTACATCCACAGCTGCTGACGTCAATTGTGATTTGGTCGTGTTTGAAACCTCAAGTGCGCAGTGTACACTGGCGTCGCTTCTGCTATCGCGAGCTCCACGGATCAGCACACCATCTTTACGTCTTAAAGAGTAAGACACTCGCATGGAGCATCGAAAGTGCGGCGATACCGACGTTACCGCTCGAGACTCAGAAGCAACGTCAACGCAAGGCAATAACCACAAGGGTGAAGAAGGACAGAAGATAGCGGTAGCCACCGGTATAGTGACTGAAGAAAAGTGGAGTGAACTTAGCAACCTCCGAGTTGCAGGTGACAGCGAGGAGACAGCTCAGTCTCAGCCTAGCTCGAGCTGCAGTGCCGTCAGCAATAGGCATAATATTAGACGCATTAGCAGCTATGCACATTTGAAAACGCCACAGGACGACGGTGAGTTGAGTAAGTCGTCACTCAGCTTCATTCTAGACGACCAGGCAGCATCGGCGGCAGTCGGTAAGATGTTTAATATGATGTTTTCTGGTGTTGTCTCACTCAAAATGTCAAATATCCTTCAGAAGACGAAAACTTCACGTCGGGGGGCAAGATATTTTCGGCGTCGGTCACCAGGAGCAGAAGCAGGAGTACCGGAGATCTAAGTAGAGCAGGAATGGTTGGTTATGCTATGGCTCTCGAAGATGATTTAGCTACAGCAGCACAAAGTGACCGCACCTGTCGCTCAAGTGACAAGCAAGCAAACACCGATGGGAAACGTCGAGCACGAAGGCCGCCCAGCCGTATCTGCAAGCATGAGAGCTGTGAGCAGTATGTGGTGGATCAAGGGCTCTGCGTTCGACATGGAGTACGTGCACCTATCACTCTTATATATTTTATTTTCCCCATTTTTGCTGTCAGGGGCGACTCCGTTTTAGCTTTCTAAGACCGGGAAAGTAACTGGTATTTATGTGCAATGCAACTGAGCAGGGTGGTAAGCGATGTCAAACGTTGGGATGCACCAGTCGAGCAAAACATCAAGGACGTTGTTGGAAGCACGGTACGGCACACGTTTCGCAAAGTAACTGCACTTTATCTGATGAAAGTGTCATTGGTCCTACCCATTTCAGGTGGATCGACAGAGTGCAAGGTTCCACGTTGCATCAATCGCGCCAAGTCGCGCGGGTTCTGCTGGTCGCACGGTGGTGGCACAAAGTGCAAGGCCGAAAACTGCGAGAAAATCGCCATTTCCAACGGTCTATGCTGGGCCCACGGAGGAGGTACGTTCATGTTCGTCAACAGATAAGGTTGCACGATCTGTTACGTGGCTTGCAGGTAAGCGGTGCGTGGTGGAAGGATGTATGCGCCAGGCTTATGAGCGCACAGACAATTTGTGCAACAACCACTACCAGGAGCGGTAGAGAGGCAGGGTGGAAGGTGGAGGTGTGGTCCATCTTGGACGATGAGGAAAAGCTGTCGGCCTTATTAATGATTCAGTAACATCTCTGTGGTCAAATCTCATAACGTCGCCTTAAAATACAAGTAAGGGTGCATCCTGTGAGGAATGGAAGCACGTTGAAGTAAAAGCACAATAGAGTCTGAAGCGCCGTAATAGCTTGATGAGCAAATCTCTATTCCGACGTTCACGTCAAAGTGTCGGTGACAATAGACGATGGTTGCACCATTTTCTGCTCGTGTTACTCAGATGCATACCTCACGGGCTGTTCACGTAAAAAGTTCTTTTTCGTCGATTTGCTGTCAAAGAAAGCGGACAAGAGGGCCTAGAAGCCCTGAGTCCGAGTGGACATTAAGTCAACCGACGCCATTGAGGGTTTTCTTGGCCTATAACAACATAAAGGTGCACGACACAACACGTTGATACATGCACCGGTACAGCATCTGCAGTCAACAGGCTTCGTCATAAGCTATATTGTTACATGCAAATGCTTCTTATATCACGTACGTGACAAAGCGGACACTCGTTCGTCTACTGCATGCCACCATATTGCTGTAAACGCTATTATTCAGATCCAGGCGATTTGCTGACGGAAAAAAAGATGCCACAAAACGTCCAGTACTGAGAATTGTTTGTGAGCCAACCATCGACCGCCTCGTTTTATACTGAGCCTTCACATTATCCAACCCAACGTCGGCCTCTCATGACTCAATTTTACTTCGCACGCATCATTCTCCACGCAAGCCACACCTGGCGCTGCTATTCCGAGAGGCACAATCATTTGTTGACGATATCGATGTCTCCAGCTTGTGACATCACTATCGTTTAAACAACATAATTGTGCAGAAGTGCCAGCAGAATCGGGGCCCCTGAGGACATCGTAATAAAGGGCACAGAAATCCAGGTCACTCCCTCAAGGGAATGACTATAATTGCGTCTCGCAAGGTCCCAAGGTTCAGCCCAGGGTCAGGGTACCAGTTACCGGGGACAGGGGTACCAGTTACCGAAGACAGGGGTACCAGTTACCGAAGACAGGGGTACCAGTTACCGAAGACAGGGTTTCCAGTCACCGGGGACAGGGGTACCAGTTACCGGGGACAGGGTTTCTAGTCACCGGGGACAGGGGTACCAGTCACCGGGGACAGGGGTACCAGTCACCGGGGACAGGGGTTATGGAGGTTTTAGGGTCCTGAAGTCACTTGGAGAAGTGCCAGGTTGCCCTACAGTGCAGAGCCGGCACAAGTCCAAGAGCCCGAAGGTCCAGTGCCTCGAGGGTAGTCCATGTTCGCAAGGTGGATCAGGACTCAAGGTGGACCATTATCCAAGATGGACCACAACCCAAGGTGGACCAGTCCCCAAGGTGGTCCCGGCACCCAAGGTGGACCAGGAGGACCCAAGGTTGACCCGGCACCTCAGGTGGACCAGGGTGACCCAAGGACGAACCGATACACCAGATGACCAGATGACCAGGTAAAAAGATGACCAGGTGACCAGGTGACCCAGGTGACCGGATGACCCCAGGTGACCAGGTGACCCAGGTGACCGGATGACCCCAGGTGACCGGCTGACCATAGGTGACCGGATGACCCAGTGTCACAAGGTACCTTAGGTGGCCAGGTGACCCAAGGTTATAAAAAGGTACAATGCTTCCCTAAAGAGCAGCGTCGGTGCAAGTCCCATGTCCTTAAAGAGCCAGCTGTTCTTTCACAAGTTGACACGGGATGTCATCTAGAGCGAAGGGTTAGGGCTAGGCAAGAAAAGCATACAGAAAATAAGACAAATAAACACACTCGAATTTGCATTACACGTGGCAGCTTAAGCGCCTCTGTGATGGAGTAAATTCTCAAACGACGTGAGAGAACCACAAACACACACAGCGCCGGACTGCCGACTTACGGAGGGGGTACCCCGATACCGTGTCGCGTCAACCTTGGGTCTCACCTTGTGTACCCGTCGGCTTGGCTGGTCTTGCTCCTCGTTAGACGCAGAAGACTTATAGACTTGGTCCTTATATGGAGGGACTTGGGGGCCCAGGAGTGGATATACTTCACTCGGGCCCGGGGTTTCTTGAACTCAATTGACTGTGTCGAGAGCAATGCACCTGGTACTATGTACCCCTTCGGTGGCTAACGGTTCTTGGTCTTTCGACCCCTTTTCTTGTTCCCCGTAGGGAAACCGCTTCCTTTATCGGGTCTTGAATGGGTACGAACCCACAGGCCAGAATACTTAGTGGGGATCGTTCGAGCTTGAATCTTACCATACGACTGTCTTCAACGGGGGACCAAAATAAATCCCTTCCCCGGAACATGTGGGTAGATCGAAACAAGTTCGCACTTGAGTCTTGACACTTGACACCTCAGGCCAACTATCCTGAGGTTCAACTTGCGTTGCTCGAGCCGTCACCTCACCTTAAGTCGGTGGGCCAAAGGGTATCCCGCCCGGAATAGGTGAGGTGACGGAGAGGAGCTTAAAGAGGGGCGTTTAGAGCTGCCACGTGTAATGCAAATTCGAGTGTGTTTATTTACCTTATATTTTTATGCTTTTTCTTGCCTAACCCTAACAATTTACTCTGGATAGTGCCACGTGTCGACTGTTGGAGGAAGTACTGGCTCCTTGGTACCTGTACTTTCTGTAATCTTCGAGGTTTCCGTGTACCGTTTCTGCACCCTCGGGCTTTGTGCCCTGTACCCTGGGCCCTGGAACCTGTACTCTGTACCCTGGGCCCTGGAACCTGTACTCTGTACCCTGGGCCCTGGACCTTGTACCCTGTACCCCGGGCCCTGGAACCTGTACTCTGTACCCTGGGCCTTGTACCCTGTACCTGGGAGCTGGACCCTGGGCTCTGGACCCTGGGCCCATGACCTTGTACCCTGGATCTTATACCCTGGACCCTGGGCCCTGGTACCCTGGTACCCTGGGCCCTGGTACTCTGGTACCCTGGTACCCCTGTACCCTGTATCTTGTACCCTAAGCTCTGGTACTCTGGGCTCTTGTACCCTGTTCTCTTGGACCTTGGATCCTGTACCGGCTCTGCACGTAGATATACCTTGTACCTTCTTTGACCTTACGACCCTAGACCACCTCGGGGCACTGGAACTTTCGGGTGCCTGGTGTGCACCCGGTAGGGTAACCTTGTATCTTTGATGACTTCAGGACCCTGGACGCTCGATACCCCTGTCCCTGGTTACTGGAAACCCTATTTCCGGTAGTTGGTACCCCTGTCCCTGGTGCCCTGTCCCTATTGACTGATACCCCTGTCTCCGGTTACTAGAAACTCTGTCCCCGGTAGCTGGAAACCCTGTCCCTGGTGACTGGTACCCTTGTCCCCGGGTACTAGAAACCCTGTCCCTAGTGACTAGTACCCCTGTCCCCATAACTGGTACCCCTGTCCCCGGTTACTGGAAACCCTGTACCCGGTAGCTGGAACCCTTCCCTGGTGCCCTGTCCCTGTTGACTGATACCCGTGTCCCCGGTTAAAACCTGTCCCCAGTAACTGGTACCCCTGTCCTCGGTAACTGGAAACCCTGTCCCTGGTGACTAAAACCCCGGTTCCTGAAGACTAAAAAACCCTGTTTCTGGTGACACTCGCTGAACCTTGGGACCTTACAAGGCCTGGGCCCTTGTACCCTGGGGCCCCTGTACCCTGGTACCCTGGGCCCCGATTCTCCTGGCACTTCACCACACCTCCTCTTAGCTTCTACGTCGCTCCACCTCTCCGGACGGGATATCCTTTGGCCCCGCGACGTCAGCAGGTGTTAGACGGCTCAAGCTACGCAAGTTGAACCTCAGGATAGTGTCAAGTAATTGTCAAAACACCCAACACCCGCTACAAGAAGCGGTTTCCCTACGGGGAGCAAGAGAGAGGGGTCCAAGGACCAAGACACAGTTATACACCGAAAGGGGTACATAGTACCAGGTGCATTGCTCTCGACACAGTCAATTGAGTTCAAGAAACCCCGGGCCCGAGTGAAGTATATCCACTCCTGGGCCCCCAAGTCCCTCCGTATAAGGACCAAGTCTATAAGTCTTCTGCGTCTAACGAGGAGCAAGACCAGCCAAGCCGACGGGTACACAAGGTGAGACCCAAGGTTGACGCGACATGGTATCGGGGTACCCCCTCCGTAAGTCGGCAGTCCGGCGCTGTGTGTGTTTGTGGTTCTCTCACGTCGTTTGAGAATCCACTCCACCACAATGGTGCGCGTGCCCGGATCTTCTGGAGACGCGGGATTTCACCGTGAGTCCCACAAAGAAAAAATGACAACGGTCAAGATAAACCAAGGGACAACCAAGACACTGGAAACCGTATCGCCAGTGATCAAGAAGGAAGAAGGATCGGAGGACCTGCAGAGCCCGGGGAGGAGCTCCGCTATTGAGGTCAAGGTGGAATATGAAGAAAAACCACAAAATCCTCCCCCTTTTGTCTTCGTTGGAGAAGACATCATGGGCCATAATAAATATTATGGTCCAGGGGCCCCAAGTTTGACAGGGAAGCTAAAAAACAAGGGACCCCGAAACAAGTCTCCCAACCTACCACTCAAGAAACATCTGTGCCCAAGAACAAGAAAAAGAAGAATGCCAAGTTGAAGGCACCGCGGAGACACGACGGACGAGTCGGGAGAGAGCCAAGGTGTGGCTACTAGGGACTGGACGGAAGAGGACCTGGAAGAAGCATATTACCAGAGTAAGTTGAAGTCGTTTTTGCGAAAGGATCCGGTAATGAAGACGCTCAAGGTCAAGCTACTAGACCAGGTCCATGGCCCGATAACGGCCCTGCCCATCGCAACGACAGACCTGGAGGTTCTCAAGGCCCTGATTAACCTGCTTCACGAAGCTGGGATGGCTGCTGGGAACTTTACCGCTGAGACCCTCTTCGATTTCGGGTTTGAGACCCTGAAGAAGACTCTGGTAGCCTTGCATAGTCACCTCAAGGCGTTAGTGGGTGAGATTTTCCCCAAGGTGGTAACCCCTCATGTGGGCACAGAAGCTGTTCCTGGTCTAGGCTCTTCAGCAGGTTCCCACGATGAATCATCACCGAGGTCCCAGTACTTCGTCTATGGTCTCGGCCCTAATGGCTACCGTGGATCGGATGCAGCTGGGGCCAACCGGTGCAGCGTTGCTCGAAGCACGAATTCGTGAAACAGGAAAGTGGATGCAGCGATACCGATGGCCCAGCCACAAGTACGTGAAGATGTGACAGGAGCCCGGTGCAAAGTGGACCTAGGGTCGCTGGGCACAGGAATTGATCAGAATGTAAAGCATGAGGCAGGGTCCCCTGGTGCGCTCCAGTCATAATTCGACAGGCGATGGCCAATTTCCTAGAAGAGCAGGGACCCACCCGAAACGCATCGGACAGGGGACAGATCATGAGAGGCCGAGGTCCACTTTACCCTGGGCCCTCCCAGAGAGCCGATCACCTGGGGTCACCACCTGAATTTCCGGATGTGGACAGAGTCTTCTTATGGAGAACACGATCCGGATGATTTGACATTTCCGGTTACCTCGGCACGAGCGACTGTGGTCACGGCTACAGCAGGTGAGGCCCCTACGGTTATCACCCATATACGAGTGTCGGCCTCATCGGACTTAAAGGAATTCAACGGGAGGGACCATGAAGAGGACCGTGCTTCAAGCTGGGGATCCAAAGTGAAGACTGCATTTATCCGAGACCAGGCCCCAGACAGTGAGAAATGTCTTATTTTTGGGGGCCTTCTCACGGGTCCGGCTCAAAATTGGTACCGACAACTGGATCGAACGGTACGTGGCGACTTGAAGCTACTTTTGCAAGAATTTCAAGACCACTTCTGCGGCCTAGGTGTGTCGTTGGCCCTGCAGTATTATCATGCAAGGAAGAGATACGACGAGTCACCACTGGAATACTTGTACCGTTTAAATGTGGCGGGGCTCAGAGCCAAGTTAAAAATTCCCTCAGGTGAAACGTGAACATGTAGAACATTACGTGAAACTTTGGACGATCGCGAATTGGCGGAACAGCTCACCATGCTCAGAATCTAGGATGCAGATGACCTGGAAGAAGTTCTGCTATCGCGCCAATGAGCGAAGGCGCGTCACGGAAAGGTCCTGTTTGGCTCCAGAAAGTTTCGCCAAAAGGCCCCAGCCCCCCCCCTGACCGAGAGTATACCAAAAATCAACCAAGACGTCATGTCCAAGCCATCCGAGCTACATCAGGAAGTGAAGGTGAGCAAGAGTTCATCTCCAGTGGATCCGAGGGGGAGGGAGACCTGAAACGAATTTATGCGGCGGCGACCAAAGCCCACACTGGTAGGACTCGGGACGTGGATGGACCTCGAGACCATCAGGACCCGAATCCGGATCGGGGACGGTGTGCGCCGGAGGGCCCCGGACAAAGAACGGGCCCAGCGGCCCCGCTGACGAAGTGTATCCATTGTGGATCCAGGAAGCATGGGGACCTGGACTGTTGGAGGCGACTCGTATGCGAACGATGTGGAAAGAAGGGGCACCCGGCCGACCGCTGTTTGTTTGTGTGTCGCGGTTGTAACGAGATCCACGACGCGGGGAAGTGCCAGATGGAGGCGTTCTACAACTTGATTCGCCAATGGTACAACCTGACCAAGCATGTGGGGCAGCTGCCGGAGGCTGCCGAGAAGATGTTAAATTAGGACGCTCGCCAGGTTTGAATCTGGTACGAGCCGAGCGTTCTGATTGCTATATTTATGCATTTGTGGAGAAGCAACCGGTGGAAAACTTCGTTAAGGAGAAAGAATTGGTTGGAAATACATCGGACTTTTGTATTAATTCTTTAGCTGTTGTGGCCAATGCACGTATATCCAATGAATATACACGGGAGGAGCCGGTGGTGATGCTGAAATTATCGCCGGGAGAATCAAGTGGATACTGGAAGCATCATGCTCCAAAAAAGGGGTTCAAGCAGGCCAAGGCCTCTGGGAAAGTCAACAATACTCGCGCGAATCTGCTCTTCGATTCCGGTGCCGAGGTACCTATTTTGGATACCGCCTTTGCTCGTAAGGTAGGCTGCCAAATCGATACGAGCGAGAGACAAGAGTGTGTGGGTAATGGAGAAGTGGTATACACCACGGAAGGACGAACAAAGTGAAGATTACGTGTTGGTATATTTTTTCGACGTATGGGTTGGTTCCCTGGTTGGTCAGGATGCACTCTTGGGAATGGATTTTATGGTGCCAGCCGGAATACGATTGGACATGGCAGATGGAACTATTTGCTTACCAGATGAAGTGAGAATCCAGCTGGCAGGTCGCAAGACCTTGTATAGCGGACATATTTCGGAAGTGAAATTGGGCTATTATGTGAATCTGTCAGTGACTAAGTACGTGGAAGTTCCATTAAGGAGATTTGTATCAGACCAGTGGAAACTATGGATTACCCGTGGAGAACGATGGGTGACTACAATGGTACATGGGTATGAACGACGCCAGTGTTTAAGGGTCACCAATGTTAGTGACAAGAATTTAATTCTGCATGAAGACACCAAACTGGGCATTTGGCTACCAAGGACCGGGTCCCTCGATCTCAAGGATTTGTGTCAGTAGGTTCTAGGAGGTATGCTGAATGGCAAAACCTGGCCTACCAAGCTACCACTGACGAAGAAGACTCCGAACCCTTTCAAGAAGAAGAATACCAAAGTCTTATGGTCGAAAACCCCCAGTTGAAGAGCCCCGAGTCAGCACTGCCGGACTCAGAGGTAGGAGAAGATACTTTTGACGGGAAACAAAGAGCAGAAAGTCAGCCTGAACAAAGAAGCCCCAAGAATTGAAGAGTTCGGGATGGAGAAGGTCCAATCGCGGAGGGGCCAACGAGATAATGGAGCCGAGGCAAATATAGCCGATGACCAGGTCTGGGTCCACGAGAGTGGAGAGCTATGCGCGGAAGATATTGACAAAAACTGTTCGATTATCCCCGAGGTCGCCCCTGTCTACAGACGAAGTCACGATGGAAGATATCCAGATTCTAGACTGTGGTGTAACTCCAAAGGAGCAAGTGGACCGTCTCCGCCAAATCATTTGGCAGAAACGACATCTGTTGATGCGAAAAGGCAGCGCGTTACCCCCGGCAGCCCGAGGAGCGGTGTGCGACATCGATGTGGGAAATGCACGGCCTATCGCCCAACGTGTACGGAAAGTGGCCCCTCAGTTTAGGGAGAAGCTGTCGGACCTAATCAAGGGCCTGCTATCGTCTAAGATCATCCAGCATTCTACCTCACCATGGGCCAGCCCAATTGTGATCATCGTCAAGAAGAATGGAGTGGATATAAGGTTGTGTATCGATTACCGGATGGTGAACGAGCTGACGCGCCTCATGGTGTACCCTATGTATCTCGTTAACGAATTGTTGCAAGATTTGGACAAAGCCCTATGGTGTTGCTCGCTGGACATGGCCAGTGTTTTTTGGGTAGTCAGTATGACTGAGAGGGCTCGTTTGATTTCGGCATTTGTGACTCCGTTTGAGTTGTTTGAGTGGAAAAGAATGCCGTTTGGACTAAAGAATGCGCCGCAGATCTATCAGCGGCTGTTGGATAATGCTTTATATGGATTTCTTACGATTTCCTCAAAGCCGGGCTCTGACAAACAAGAGAACCTGTTGGAGTTGGGTAATCCCGAGGGAGACCTCAAGAATTCTACATTAGGACGTAGTTCGAGATAATGGAGCCGAGGCAAATATAGCCGATGACCAGGTCTGGGTCCACGAGAGTGGAGAGTTATGCGCGGAAGATATTGACAAAAACTGTTCGATTATCCCCGAGGTCGCCCCTTCTACAGACGAAGTCACGATGGAAGATATCCAGATTCTAGACTGTGGTGTAACTCCAAAGGAGCAAGTGGACCGTCTCCGCCAAATCATTTGGCAGAAACGACATCTGTTGATGCGAAAAGGCAGCGCGTTACCCCCGGCAGCCCGAGGAGCGGTGTGCGACATCGATGTGGGAAATGCACGGCCTATCGCCCAACGTGTACGGAAAGTGGCCCCTCAGTTTAGGGAGAAGCTGTCGGACCTAATCAAGGGCCTGCTATCGTCTAAGGTCATCCAGCATTCTACCTCACCATGGGCCAGCCCAATTGTGATCATCGTCAAGAAGAATGGAGTGGATATAAGGTTGTGTATCGATTACCGGATGGTGAACGAGCTGACGCGCCTCATGGTGTACCCTATGTCTCTCGTTAACGAATTGTTGCAAGATTTGGACAAAGCCCTATGGTGTTGCTCGCTGGACATGGCCAGTGTTTTTTGGGTAGTCAGTATGACTGAGAGGGCTCGTTTGATTTCGGCATTTGTGACTCCGTTTGAGTTGTTTGAGTGGAAAAGAATGCCGTTTGGACTAAATAATGCGCCGCAGATCTATCAGCGGCTGTTGGATAATGCTTTATATGGATTTCTTACGATTTCCTCAAAGCCGGGCTCTGACAAACAAGAGAACCTGTTCGAGTTGGGTAATCCCGAGGGAGACCTCAAGAATTCTACATTAGGACGTAGTTCGAGATAATGGAGCCGAGGCAAATATAGCCGATGACCAGGTCTGGGTCCACGAGAGTGGAGAGTTATGCGCGGAAGATATTGACAAAAACTGTTCGATTATCCCCGAGGTCGCCCCTTCTACAGACGAAGTCACGATGGAAGATATCCAGATTCTAGACTGTGGTGTAACTCCAAAGGAGCAAGTGGACCGTCTCCGCCAAATCATTTGGCAGAAACGACATCTGTTGATGCGAAAAGGCAGCGCGTTACCCCCGGCAGCCCGAGGAGCGGTGTGCGACATCGATGTGGGAAATGCACGGCCTATCGCCCAACGTGTACGGAAAGTGGCCCCTCAGTTTAGGGAGAAGCTGTCGGACCTAATCAAGGGCCTGCTATCGTCTAAGGTCATCCAGCATTCTACCTCACCATGGGCCAGCCCAATTGTGATCATCGTCAAGAAGAATGGAGTGGATATAAGGTTGTGTATCGATTACCGGATGGTGAACGAGCTGACGCGCCTCATGGTGTACCCTATGTCTCTCGTTAACGAATTGTTGCAAGATTTGGACAAAGCCCTATGGTGTTGCTCGCTGGACATGGCCAGTGTTTTTTGGGTAGTCAGTATGACTGAGAGGGCTCGTTTGATTTCGGCATTTGTGACTCCGTTTGAGTTGTTTGAGTGGAAAAGAATGCCGTTTGGACTAAAGAATGCGCCGCAGATCTATCAGCGGCTGTTGGATAATGCTTTATATGGATTTCTTACGATTTCCTCAAAGCCGGGCTCTGACAAACAAGAGAACCTGTTCGAGTTGGGTAATCCCGAGGGAGACCTCAAGAATTCTACATTAGGACGTAGTTCGAGATAATGGAGCCGAGGCAAATATAGCCGATGACCAGGTCTGGGTCCACGAGAGTGGAGAGCTATGCGCGGAAGATATTGACAAAAACTGTTCGATTATCCCCGAGGTCGCCCCTTCTACAGACGAAGTCACGATGGAAGATATCCAGATTCTAGACTGTGGTGTAACTCCAAAGGAGCAAGTGGACCGTCTCCGCCAAATCATTTGGCAGAAACGACATCTGTTGATGCGAAAAGGCAGCGCGTTACCCCCGGCAGCCCGAGGAGCGGTGTGCGACATCGATGTGGGAAATGCACGGCCTATCGCCCAACGTGTACGGAAAGTGGCCCCTCAGTTTAGGGAGAAGCTGTCGGACCTAATCAAGGGCCTGCTATCGTCTAAGGTCATCCAGCATTCTACCTCACCATGGGCCAGCCCAATTGTGATCATCGTCAAGAAGAATGGAGTGGATATAAGGTTGTGTATCGATTACCGGATGGTGAACGAGCTGACGCGCCTCATGGTGTACCCTATGTCTCTCGTTAACGAATTGTTGCAAGATTTGGACAAAGCCCTATGGTGTTGCTCGCTGGACATGGCCAGTGTTTTTTGGGTAGTCAGTATGACTGAGAGGGCTCGTTTGATTTCGGCATTTGTGACTCCGTTTGAGTTGTTTGAGTGGAAAAGAATGCCGTTTGGACTAAAGAATGCGCCGCAGATCTATCAGCGGCTGTTGGATAATGCTTTATATGGATTTCTTACGATTTCCTCAAAGCCGGGCTCTGACAAACAAGAGAACCTGTTGGAGTTGGGTAATCCCGAGGGAGACCTCAAGAATTCTACATTAGGACGTAGTTCGAGATAATGGAGCCGAGGCAAATATAGCCGATGACCAGGTCTGGGTCCACGAGAGTGGAGAGCTATGCGCGGAAGATATTGACAAAAACTGTTCGATTATCCCCGAGGTCGCCCCTGTCTACAGACGAAGTCACGATGGAAGATATCCAGATTCTAGACTGTGGTGTAACTCCAAAGGAGCAAGTGGACCGTCTCCGCCAAATCATTTGGCAGAAACGACATCTGTTGATGCGAAAAGGCAGCGCGTTACCCCCGGCAGCCCGAGGAGCGGTGTGCGACATCGATGTGGGAAATGCACGGCCTATCGCCCAACGTGTACGGAAAGTGGCCCCTCAGTTTAGGGAGAAGCTGTCGGACCTAATCAAGGGCCTGCTATCGTCTAAGGTCATCCAGCATTCTACCTCACCATGGGCCAGCCCAATTGTGATCATCGTCAAGAAGAATGGAGTGGATATAAGGTTGTGTATCGATTACCGGATGGTGAACGAGCTGACGCGCCTCATGGTGTACCCTATGTCTCTCGTTAACGAATTGTTGCAAGATTTGGACAAAGCCCTATGGTGTTGCTCGCTGGACATGGCCAGTGGTTTTTGGGTAGTCAGTATGACTGAGAGGGCTCGTTTGATTTCGGCATTTGTGACTCCGTTTGAGTTGTTTGAGTGGAAAAGAATGCCGTTTGGACTAAAGAATGCGCCGCAGATCTATCAGCGGCTGTTGGATAATGCTTTATATGGATTTCTTACGATTTCCTCAAAGCCGGGCTCTGACAAACAAGAGAACCTGTTCGAGTTGGGTAATCCCGAGGGAGACCTCAAGAATTCTACATTAGGACGTAGTTCGAGATAATGGAGCCGAGGCAAATATAGCCGATGACCAGGTCTGGGTCCACGAGAGTGGAGAGCTATGCGCGGAAGATATTGACAAAAACTGTTCGATTATCCCCGAGGTCGCCCCTGTCTACAGACGAAGTCACGATGGAAGATATCCAGATTCTAGACTGTGGTGTAACTCCAAAGGAGCAAGTGGACCGTCTCCGCCAAATCATTTGGCAGAAACGACATCTGTTGATGCGAAAAGGCAGCGCGTTACCCCCGGCAGCCCGAGGAGCGGTGTGCGACATCGATGTGGGAAATGCACGGCCTATCGCCCAACGTGTACGGAAAGTGGCCCCTCAGTTTAGGGAGAAGCTGTCGGACCTAATCAAGGGCCTGCTATCGTCTAAGGTCATCCAGCATTCTACCTCACCATGGGCCAGCCCAATTGTGATCATCGTCAAGAAGAATGGAGTGGATATAAGGTTGTGTATCGATTACCGGATGGTGAACGAGCTGACGCGCCTCATGGTGTACCCTATGTCTCTCGTTAACGAATTGTTGCAAGATTTGGACAAAGCCCTATGGTGTTGCTCGCTGGACATGGCCAGTGGTTTTTGGGTAGTCAGTATGACTGAGAGGGCTCGTTTGATTTCGGCATTTGTGACTCCGTTTGAGTTGTTTGAGTGGAAAAGAATGCCGTTTGGACTAAATAATGCGCCGCAGATCTATCAGCGGCTGTTGGATAATGCTTTATATGGATTTCTTACGATTTCCTCAAAGCCGGGCTCTGACAAACAAGAGAACCTGTTCGAGTTGGGTAATCCCGAGGGAGACCTCAAGAATTCTACATTAGGACGTAGTTCGAGATAATGGAGCCGAGGCAAATATAGCCGATGACCAGGTCTGGGTCCACGAGAGTGGAGAGCTATGCGCGGAAGATATTGACAAAAACTGTTCGATTATCCCCGAGGTCGCCCCTGTCTACAGACGAAGTCACGATGGAAGATATCCAGATTCTAGACTGTGGTGTAACTCCAAAGGAGCAAGTGGACCGTCTCCGCCAAATCATTTGGCAGAAACGACATCTGTTGATGCGAAAAGGCAGCGCGTTACCCCCGGCAGCCCGAGGAGCGGTGTGCGACATCGATGTGGGAAATGCACGGCCTATCGCCCAACGTGTACGGAAAGTGGCCCCTCAGTTTAGGGAGAAGCTGTCGGACCTAATCAAGGGCCTGCTATCGTCTAAGGTCATCCAGCATTCTACCTCACCATGGGCCAGCCCAATTGTGATCATCGTCAAGAAGAATGGAGTGGATATAAGGTTGTGTATCGATTACCGGATGGTGAACGAGCTGACGCGCCTCATGGTGTACCCTATGTCTCTCGTTAACGAATTGTTGCAAGATTTGGACAAAGCCCTATGGTGTTGCTCGCTGGACATGGCCAGTGGTTTTTGGGTAGTCAGTATGACTGAGAGGGCTCGTTTGATTTCGGCATTTGTGACTCCGTTTGAGTTGTTTGAGTGGAAAAGAATGCCGTTTGGACTAAAGAATGCGCCGCAGATCTATCAGCGGCTGTTGGATAATGCTTTATATGGATTTCTTACGATTTCCTCAAAGCCGGGCTCTGACAAACAAGAGAACCTGTTCGAGTTGGGTAATCCCGAGGGAGACCTCAAGAATTCTACATTAGGACGTAGTTCGAGATAATGGAGCCGAGGCAAATATAGCCGATGACCAGGTCTGGGTCCACGAGAGTGGAGAGCTATGCGCGGAAGATATTGACAAAAACTGTTCGATTATCCCCGAGGTCGCCCCTTCTACAGACGAAGTCACGATGGAAGATATCCAGATTCTAGACTGTGGTGTAACTCCAAAGGAGCAAGTGGACCGTCTCCGCCAAATCATTTGGCAGAAACGACATCTGTTGATGCGAAAAGGCAGCGCGTTACCCCCGGCAGCCCGAGGAGCGGTGTGCGACATCGATGTGGGAAATGCACGGCCTATCGCCCAACGTGTACGGAAAGTGGCCCCTCAGTTTAGGGAGAAGCTGTCGGACCTAATCAAGGGCCTGCTATCGTCTAAGATCATCCAGCATTCTACCTCACCATGGGCCAGCCCAATTGTGATCATCGTCAAGAAGAATGGAGTGGATATAAGGTTGTGTATCGATTACCGGATGGTGAACGAGCTGACGCGCCTCATGGTGTACCCTATGTCTCTCGTTAACGAATTGTTGCAAGATTTGGACAAAGCCCTATGGTGTTGCTCGCTGGACATGGCCAGTGGTTTTTGGGTAGTCAGTATGACTGAGAGGGCTCGTTTGATTTCGGCATTTGTGACTCCGTTTGAGTTGTTTGAGTGGAAAAGAATGCCGTTTGGACTAAAGAATGCGCCGCAGATCTATCAGCGGCTGTTGGATAATGCTTTATATGGATTTCTTACGATTTCCTCAAAGCCGGGCTCTGACAAACAAGAGAACCTGTTCGAGTTGGGTAATCCCGAGGGAGACCTCAAGAATTCTACATTAGGACGTAGTTCGAGATAATGGAGCCGAGGCAAATATAGCCGATGACCAGGTCTGGGTCCACGAGAGTGGAGAGCTATGCGCGGAAGATATTGACAAAAACTGTTCGATTATCCCCGAGGTCGCCCCTTCTACAGACGAAGTCACGATGGAAGATATCCAGATTCTAGACTGTGGTGTAACTCCAAAGGAGCAAGTGGACCGTCTCCGCCAAATCATTTGGCAGAAACGACATCTGTTGATGCGAAAAGGCAGCGCGTTACCCCCGGCAGCCCGAGGAGCGGTGTGCGACATCGATGTGGGAAATGCACGGCCTATCGCCCAACGTGTACGGAAAGTGGCCCCTCAGTTTAGGGAGAAGCTGTCGGACCTAATCAAGGGCCTGCTATCGTCTAAGATCATCCAGCATTCTACCTCACCATGGGCCAGCCCAATTGTGATCATCGTCAAGAAGAATGGAGTGGATATAAGGTTGTGTATCGATTACCGGATGGTGAACGAGCTGACGCGCCTCATGGTGTACCCTATGTCTCTCGTTAACGGATTGTTGCAAGATTTGGACAAAGCCCTATGGTGTTGCTCGCTGGACATGGCCAGTGGTTTTTGGGTAGTCAGTATGACTGAGAGGGCTCGTTTGATTTCGGCATTTGTGACTCCGTTTGAGTTGTTTGAGTGGAAAAGAATGCCGTTTGGACTAAAGAATGCGCCGCAGATCTATCAGCGGCTGTTGGATAATGCTTTATATGGATTTCTTACGATTTCCTCAAAGCCGGGCTCTGACAAACAAGAGAACCTGTTCGAGTTGGGTAATCCCGAGGGAGACCTCAAGAATTCTACATTAGGACGTAGTTCGAGATAATGGAGCCGAGGCAAATATAGCCGATGACCAGGTCTGGGTCCACGAGAGTGGAGAGCTATGCGCGGAAGATATTGACAAAAACTGTTCGATTATCCCCGAGGTCGCCCCTTCTACAGACGAAGTCACGATGGAAGATATCCAGATTCTAGACTGTGGTGTAACTCCAAAGGAGCAAGTGGACCGTCTCCGCCAAATCATTTGGCAGAAACGACATCTGTTGATGCGAAAAGGCAGCGCGTTACCCCCGGCAGCCCGAGGAGCGGTGTGCGACATCGATGTGGGAAATGCACGGCCTATCGCCCAACGTGTACGGAAAGTGGCCCCTCAGTTTAGGGAGAAGCTGTCGGACCTAATCAAGGGCCTGCTATCGTCTAAGATCATCCAGCATTCTACCTCACCATGGGCCAGCCCAATTGTGATCATCGTCAAGAAGAATGGAGTGGATATAAGGTTGTGTATCGATTACCGGATGGTGAACGAGCTGACGCGCCTCATGGTGTACCCTATGTCTCTCGTTAACGGATTGTTGCAAGATTTGGACAAAGCCCTATGGTGTTGCTCGCTGGACATGGCCAGTGGTTTTTGGGTAGTCAGTATGACTGAGAGGGCTCGTTTGATTTCGGCATTTGTGACTCCGTTTGAGTTGTTTGAGTGGAAAAGAATGCCGTTTGGACTAAAGAATGCGCCGCAGATCTATCAGCGGCTGTTGGATAATGCTTTATATGGATTTCTTACGATTTCCTCAAAGCCGGGCTCTGACAAACAAGAGAACCTGTTCGAGTTGGGTAATCCCGAGGGAGACCTCAAGAATTCTACATTAGGACGTAGTTCGAGATAATGGAGCCGAGGCAAATATAGCCGATGACCAGGTCTGGGTCCACGAGAGTGGAGAGCTATGCGCGGAAGATATTGACAAAAACTGTTCGATTATCCCCGAGGTCGCCCCTTCTACAGACGAAGTCACGATGGAAGATATCCAGATTCTAGACTGTGGTGTAACTCCAAAGGAGCAAGTGGACCGTCTCCGCCAAATCATTTGGCAGAAACGACATCTGTTGATGCGAAAAGGCAGCGCGTTACCCCCGGCAGCCCGAGGAGCGGTGTGCGACATCGATGTGGGAAATGCACGGCCTATCGCCCAACGTGTACGGAAAGTGGCCCCTCAGTTTAGGGAGAAGCTGTCGGACCTAATCAAGGGCCTGCTATCGTCTAAGGTCATCCAGCATTCTACCTCACCATGGGCCAGCCCAATTGTGATCATCGTCAAGAAGAATGGAGTGGATATAAGGTTGTGTATCGATTACCGGATGGTGAACGAGCTGACGCGCCTCATGGTGTACCCTATGTCTCTCGTTAACGAATTGTTGCAAGATTTGGACAAAGCCCTATGGTGTTGCTCGCTGGACATGGCCAGTGGTTTTTGGGTAGTCAGTATGACTGAGAGGGCTCGTTTGATTTCGGCATTTGTGACTCCGTTTGAGTTGTTTGAGTGGAAAAGAATGCCGTTTGGACTAAAGAATGCGCCGCAGATCTATCAGCGGCTGTTGGATAATGCTTTATATGGATTTCTTACGATTTCCTCAAAGCCGGGCTCTGACAAACAAGAGAACCTGTTCGAGTTGGGTAATCCCGAGGGAGACCTCAAGAATTCTACATTAGGACGTAGTTCGAGATAATGGAGCCGAGGCAAATATAGCCGATGACCAGGTCTGGGTCCACGAGAGTGGAGAGCTATGCGCGGAAGATATTGACAAAAACTGTTCGATTATCCCCGAGGTCGCCCCTTCTACAGACGAAGTCACGATGGAAGATATCCAGATTCTAGACTGTGGTGTAACTCCAAAGGAGCAAGTGGACCGTCTCCGCCAAATCATTTGGCAGAAACGACATCTGTTGATGCGAAAAGGCAGCGCGTTACCCCCGGCAGCCCGAGGAGCGGTGTGCGACATCGATGTGGGAAATGCACGGCCTATCGCCCAACGTGTACGGAAAGTGGCCCCTCAGTTTAGGGAGAAGCTGTCGGACCTAATCAAGGGCCTGCTATCGTCTAAGATCATCCAGCATTCTACCTCACCATGGGCCAGCCCAATTGTGATCATCGTCAAGAAGAATGGAGTGGATATAAGGTTGTGTATCGATTACCGGATGGTGAACGAGCTGACGCGCCTCATGGTGTACCCTATGTCTCTCGTTAACGAATTGTTGCAAGATTTGGACAAAGCCCTATGGTGTTGCTCGCTGGACATGGCCAGTGGTTTTTGGGTAGTCAGTATGACTGAGAGGGCTCGTTTGATTTCGGCATTTGTGACTCCGTTTGAGTTGTTTGAGTGGAAAAGAATGCCGTTTGGACTAAAGAATGCGCCGCAGATCTATCAGCGGCTGTTGGATAATGCTTTATATGGATTTCTTACGATTTCCTCAAAGCCGGGCTCTGACAAACAAGAGAACCTGTTCGAGTTGGGTAATCCCGAGGGAGACCTCAAGAATTCTACATTAGGACGTAGTTCGAGATAATGGAGCCGAGGCAAATATAGCCGATGACCAGGTCTGGGTCCACGAGAGTGGAGAGCTATGCGCGGAAGATATTGACAAAAACTGTTCGATTATCCCCGAGGTCGCCCCTTCTACAGACGAAGTCACGATGGAAGATATCCAGATTCTAGACTGTGGTGTAACTCCAAAGGAGCAAGTGGACCGTCTCCGCCAAATCATTTGGCAGAAACGACATCTGTTGATGCGAAAAGGCAGCGCGTTACCCCCGGCAGCCCGAGGAGCGGTGTGCGACATCGATGTGGGAAATGCACGGCCTATCGCCCAACGTGTACGGAAAGTGGCCCCTCAGTTTAGGGAGAAGCTGTCGGACCTAATCAAGGGCCTGCTATCGTCTAAGATCATCCAGCATTCTACCTCACCATGGGCCAGCCCAATTGTGATCATCGTCAAGAAGAATGGAGTGGATATAAGGTTGTGTATCGATTACCGGATGGTGAACGAGCTGACGCGCCTCATGGTGTACCCTATGTCTCTCGTTAACGAATTGTTGCAAGATTTGGACAAAGCCCTATGGTGTTGCTCGCTGGACATGGCCAGTGTTTTTTGGGTAGTCAGTATGACTGAGAGGGCTCGTTTGATTTCGGCATTTGTGACTCCGTTTGAGTTGTTTGAGTGGAAAAGAATGCCGTTTGGACTAAAGAATGCGCCGCAGATCTATCAGCGGCTGTTGGATAATGCTTTATATGGATTTCTTACGATTTCCTCAAAGCCGGGCTCTGACAAACAAGAGAACCTGTTCGAGTTGGGTAATCCCGAGGGAGACCTCAAGAATTCTACATTAGGACGTAGTTCGAGATAATGGAGCCGAGGCAAATATAGCCGATGACCAGGTCTGGGTCCACGAGAGTGGAGAGCTATGCGCGGAAGATATTGACAAAAACTGTTCGATTATCCCCGAGGTCGCCCCTTCTACAGACGAAGTCACGATGGAAGATATCCAGATTCTAGACTGTGGTGTAACTCCAAAGGAGCAAGTGGACCGTCTCCGCCAAATCATTTGGCAGAAACGACATCTGTTGATGCGAAAAGGCAGCGCGTTACCCCCGGCAGCCCGAGGAGCGGTGTGCGACATCGATGTGGGAAATGCACGGCCTATCGCCCAACGTGTACGGAAAGTGGCCCCTCAGTTTAGGGAGAAGCTGTCGGACCTAATCAAGGGCCTGCTATCGTCTAAGATCATCCAGCATTCTACCTCACCATGGGCCAGCCCAATTGTGATCATCGTCAAGAAGAATGGAGTGGATATAAGGTTGTGTATCGATTACCGGATGGTGAACGAGCTGACGCGCCTCATGGTGTACCCTATGTCTCTCGTTAACGAATTGTTGCAAGATTTGGACAAAGCCCTATGGTGTTGCTCGCTGGACATGGCCAGTGGTTTTTGGGTAGTCAGTATGACTGAGAGGGCTCGTTTGATTTCGGCATTTGTGACTCCGTTTGAGTTGTTTGAGTGGAAAAGAATGCCGTTTGGACTAAAGAATGCGCCGCAGATCTATCAGCGGCTGTTGGATAATGCTTTATATGGATTTCTTACGATTTCCTCAAAGCCGGGCTCTGACAAACAAGAGAACCTGTTCGAGTTGGGTAATCCCGAGGGAGACCTCAAGAATTCTACATTAGGACGTAGTTCGAGATAATGGAGCCGAGGCAAATATAGCCGATGACCAGGTCTGGGTCCACGAGAGTGGAGAGCTATGCGCGGAAGATATTGACAAAAACTGTTCGATTATCCCCGAGGTCGCCCCTTCTACAGACGAAGTCACGATGGAAGATATCCAGATTCTAGACTGTGGTGTAACTCCAAAGGAGCAAGTGGACCGTCTCCGCCAAATCATTTGGCAGAAACGACATCTGTTGATGCGAAAAGGCAGCGCGTTACCCCCGGCAGCCCGAGGAGCGGTGTGCGACATCGATGTGGGAAATGCACGGCCTATCGCCCAACGTGTACGGAAAGTGGCCCCTCAGTTTAGGGAGAAGCTGTCGGACCTAATCAAGGGCCTGCTATCGTCTAAGATCATCCAGCATTCTACCTCACCATGGGCCAGCCCAATTGTGATCATCGTCAAGAAGAATGGAGTGGATATAAGGTTGTGTATCGATTACCGGATGGTGAACGAGCTGACGCGCCTCATGGTGTACCCTATGTCTCTCGTTAACGAATTGTTGCAAGATTTGGACAAAGCCCTATGGTGTTGCTCGCTGGACATGGCCAGTGGTTTTTGGGTAGTCAGTATGACTGAGAGGGCTCGTTTGATTTCGGCATTTGTGACTCCGTTTGAGTTGTTTGAGTGGAAAAGAATGCCGTTTGGACTAAAGAATGCGCCGCAGATCTATCAGCGGCTGTTGGATAATGCTTTATATGGATTTCTTACGATTTCCTCAAAGCCGGGCTCTGACAAACAAGAGAACCTGTTCGAGTTGGGTAATCCCGAGGGAGACCTCAAGAATTCTACATTAGGACGTAGTTCGAGATAATGGAGCCGAGGCAAATATAGCCGATGACCAGGTCTGGGTCCACGAGAGTGGAGAGCTATGCGCGGAAGATATTGACAAAAACTGTTCGATTATCCCCGAGGTCGCCCCTTCTACAGACGAAGTCACGATGGAAGATATCCAGATTCTAGACTGTGGTGTAACTCCAAAGGAGCAAGTGGACCGTCTCCGCCAAATCATTTGGCAGAAACGACATCTGTTGATGCGAAAAGGCAGCGCGTTACCCCCGGCAGCCCGAGGAGCGGTGTGCGACATCGATGTGGGAAATGCACGGCCTATCGCCCAACGTGTACGGAAAGTGGCCCCTCAGTTTAGGGAGAAGCTGTCGGACCTAATCAAGGGCCTGCTATCGTCTAAGATCATCCAGCATTCTACCTCACCATGGGCCAGCCCAATTGTGATCATCGTCAAGAAGAATGGAGTGGATATAAGGTTGTGTATCGATTACCGGATGGTGAACGAGCTGACGCGCCTCATGGTGTACCCTATGTCTCTCGTTAACGAATTGTTGCAAGATTTGGACAAAGCCCTATGGTGTTGCTCGCTGGACATGGCCAGTGGTTTTTGGGTAGTCAGTATGACTGAGAGGGCTCGTTTGATTTCGGCATTTGTGACTCCGTTTGAGTTGTTTGAGTGGAAAAGAATGCCGTTTGGACTAAAGAATGCGCCGCAGATCTATCAGCGGCTGTTGGATAATGCTTTATATGGATTTCTTACGATTTCCTCAAAGCCGGGCTCTGACAAACAAGAGAACCTGTTCGAGTTGGGTAATCCCGAGGGAGACCTCAAGAATTCTACATTAGGACGTAGTTCGAGATAATGGAGCCGAGGCAAATATAGCCGATGACCAGGTCTGGGTCCACGAGAGTGGAGAGCTATGCGCGGAAGATATTGACAAAAACTGTTCGATTATCCCCGAGGTCGCCCCTTCTACAGACGAAGTCACGATGGAAGATATCCAGATTCTAGACTGTGGTGTAACTCCAAAGGAGCAAGTGGACCGTCTCCGCCAAATCATTTGGCAGAAACGACATCTGTTGATGCGAAAAGGCAGCGCGTTACCCCCGGCAGCCCGAGGAGCGGTGTGCGACATCGATGTGGGAAATGCACGGCCTATCGCCCAACGTGTACGGAAAGTGGCCCCTCAGTTTAGGGAGAAGCTGTCGGACCTAATCAAGGGCCTGCTATCGTCTAAGATCATCCAGCATTCTACCTCACCATGGGCCAGCCCAATTGTGATCATCGTCAAGAAGAATGGAGTGGATATAAGGTTGTGTATCGATTACCGGATGGTGAACGAGCTGACGCGCCTCATGGTGTACCCTATGTCTCTCGTTAACGAATTGTTGCAAGATTTGGACAAAGCCCTATGGTGTTGCTCGCTGGACATGGCCAGTGGTTTTTGGGTAGTCAGTATGACTGAGAGGGCTCGTTTGATTTCGGCATTTGTGACTCCGTTTGAGTTGTTTGAGTGGAAAAGAATGCCGTTTGGACTAAAGAATGCGCCGCAGATCTATCAGCGGCTGTTGGATAATGCTTTATATGGATTTCTTACGATTTCCTCAAAGCCGGGCTCTGACAAACAAGAGAACCTGTTCGAGTTGGGTAATCCCGAGGGAGACCTCAAGAATTCTACATTAGGACGTAGTTCGAGATAATGGAGCCGAGGCAAATATAGCCGATGACCAGGTCTGGGTCCACGAGAGTGGAGAGCTATGCGCGGAAGATATTGACAAAAACTGTTCGATTATCCCCGAGGTCGCCCCTTCTACAGACGAAGTCACGATGGAAGATATCCAGATTCTAGACTGTGGTGTAACTCCAAAGGAGCAAGTGGACCGTCTCCGCCAAATCATTTGGCAGAAACGACATCTGTTGATGCGAAAAGGCAGCGCGTTACCCCCGGCAGCCCGAGGAGCGGTGTGCGACATCGATGTGGGAAATGCACGGCCTATCGCCCAACGTGTACGGAAAGTGGCCCCTCAGTTTAGGGAGAAGCTGTCGGACCTAATCAAGGGCCTGCTATCGTCTAAGATCATCCAGCATTCTACCTCACCATGGGCCAGCCCAATTGTGATCATCGTCAAGAAGAATGGAGTGGATATAAGGTTGTGTATCGATTACCGGATGGTGAACGAGCTGACGCGCCTCATGGTGTACCCTATGTCTCTCGTTAACGAATTGTTGCAAGATTTGGACAAAGCCCTATGGTGTTGCTCGCTGGACATGGCCAGTGTTTTTTGGGTAGTCAGTATGACTGAGAGGGCTCGTTTGATTTCGGCATTTGTGACTCCGTTTGAGTTGTTTGAGTGGAAAAGAATGCCGTTTGGACTAAAGAATGCGCCGCAGATCTATCAGCGGCTGTTGGATAATGCTTTATATGGATTTCTTACGATTTCCTCAAAGCCGGGCTCTGACAAACAAGAGAACCTGTTCGAGTTGGGTAATCCCGAGGGAGACCTCAAGAATTCTACATTAGGACGTAGTTCGAGATAATGGAGCCGAGGCAAATATAGCCGATGACCAGGTCTGGGTCCACGAGAGTGGAGAGCTATGCGCGGAAGATATTGACAAAAACTGTTCGATTATCCCCGAGGTCGCCCCTTCTACAGACGAAGTCACGATGGAAGATATCCAGATTCTAGACTGTGGTGTAACTCCAAAGGAGCAAGTGGACCGTCTCCGCCAAATCATTTGGCAGAAACGACATCTGTTGATGCGAAAAGGCAGCGCGTTACCCCCGGCAGCCCGAGGAGCGGTGTGCGACATCGATGTGGGAAATGCACGGCCTATCGCCCAACGTGTACGGAAAGTGGCCCCTCAGTTTAGGGAGAAGCTGTCGGACCTAATCAAGGGCCTGCTATCGTCTAAGATCATCCAGCATTCTACCTCACCATGGGCCAGCCCAATTGTGATCATCGTCAAGAAGAATGGAGTGGATATAAGGTTGTGTATCGATTACCGGATGGTGAACGAGCTGACGCGCCTCATGGTGTACCCTATGTCTCTCGTTAACGAATTGTTGCAAGATTTGGACAAAGCCCTATGGTGTTGCTCGCTGGACATGGCCAGTGGTTTTTGGGTAGTCAGTATGACTGAGAGGGCTCGTTTGATTTCGGCATTTGTGACTCCGTTTGAGTTGTTTGAGTGGAAAAGAATGCCGTTTGGACTAAAGAATGCGCCGCAGATCTATCAGCGGCTGTTGGATAATGCTTTATATGGATTTCTTACGATTTCCTCAAAGCCGGGCTCTGACAAACAAGAGAACCTGTTCGAGTTGGGTAATCCCGAGGGAGACCTCAAGAATTCTACATTAGGACGTAGTTCGAGATAATGGAGCCGAGGCAAATATAGCCGATGACCAGGTCTGGGTCCACGAGAGTGGAGAGCTATGCGCGGAAGATATTGACAAAAACTGTTCGATTATCCCCGAGGTCGCCCCTTCTACAGACGAAGTCACGATGGAAGATATCCAGATTCTAGACTGTGGTGTAACTCCAAAGGAGCAAGTGGACCGTCTCCGCCAAATCATTTGGCAGAAACGACATCTGTTGATGCGAAAAGGCAACGCGTTACCCCCGGCAGCCCGAGGAGCGGTGTGCGACATCGATGTGGGAAATGCACGGCCTATCGCCCAACGTGTACGGAAAGTGGCCCCTCAGTTTAGGGAGAAGCTGTCGGACCTAATCAAGGGCCTGCTATCGTCTAAGATCATCCAGCATTCTACCTCACCATGGGCCAGCCCAATTGTGATCATCGTCAAGAAGAATGGAGTGGATATAAGGTTGTGTATCGATTACCGGATGGTGAACGAGCTGACGCGCCTCATGGTGTACCCTATGTCTCTCGTTAACGAATTGTTGCAAGATTTGGACAAAGCCCTATGGTGTTGCTCGCTGGACATGGCCAGTGTTTTTTGGGTAGTCAGTATGACTGAGAGGGCTCGTTTGATTTCGGCATTTGTGACTCCGTTTGAGTTGTTTGAGTGGAAAAGAATGCCGTTTGGACTAAAGAATGCGCCGCAGATCTATCAGCGGCTGTTGGATAATGCTTTATATGGATTTCTTACGATTTCCTCAAAGCCGGGCTCTGACAAACAAGAGAACCTGTTCGAGTTGGGTAATCCCGAGGGAGACCTCAAGAATTCTACATTAGGACGTAGTTCGAGATAATGGAGCCGAGGCAAATATAGCCGATGACCAGGTCTGGGTCCACGAGAGTGGAGAGCTATGCGCGGAAGATATTGACAAAAACTGTTCGATTATCCCCGAGGTCGCCCCTTCTACAGACGAAGTCACGATGGAAGATATCCAGATTCTAGACTGTGGTGTAACTCCAAAGGAGCAAGTGGACCGTCTCCGCCAAATCATTTGGCAGAAACGACATCTGTTGATGCGAAAAGGCAACGCGTTACCCCCGGCAGCCCGAGGAGCGGTGTGCGACATCGATGTGGGAAATGCACGGCCTATCGCCCAACGTGTACGGAAAGTGGCCCCTCAGTTTAGGGAGAAGCTGTCGGACCTAATCAAGGGCCTGCTATCGTCTAAGATCATCCAGCATTCTACCTCACCATGGGCCAGCCCAATTGTGATCATCGTCAAGAAGAATGGAGTGGATATAAGGTTGTGTATCGATTACCGGATGGTGAACGAGCTGACGCGCCTCATGGTGTACCCTATGTCTCTCGTTAACGAATTGTTGCAAGATTTGGACAAAGCCCTATGGTGTTGCTCGCTGGACATGGCCAGTGTTTTTTGGGTAGTCAGTATGACTGAGAGGGCTCGTTTGATTTCGGCATTTGTGACTCCGTTTGAGTTGTTTGAGTGGAAAAGAATGCCGTTTGGACTAAAGAATGCGCCGCAGATCTATCAGCGGCTGTTGGATAATGCTTTATATGGATTTCTTACGATTTCCTCAAAGCCGGGCTCTGACAAACAAGAGAACCTGTTCGAGTTGGGTAATCCCGAGGGAGACCTCAAGAATTCTACATTAGGACGTAGTTCGAGATAATGGAGCCGAGGCAAATATAGCCGATGACCAGGTCTGGGTCCACGAGAGTGGAGAGCTATGCGCGGAAGATATTGACAAAAACTGTTCGATTATCCCCGAGGTCGCCCCTTCTACAGACGAAGTCACGATGGAAGATATCCAGATTCTAGACTGTGGTGTAACTCCAAAGGAGCAAGTGGACCGTCTCCGCCAAATCATTTGGCAGAAACGACATCTGTTGATGCGAAAAGGCAGCGCGTTACCCCCGGCAGCCCGAGGAGCGGTGTGCGACATCGATGTGGGAAATGCACGGCCTATCGCCCAACGTGTACGGAAAGTGGCCCCTCAGTTTAGGGAGAAGCTGTCGGACCTAATCAAGGGCCTGCTATCGTCTAAGATCATCCAGCATTCTACCTCACCATGGGCCAGCCCAATTGTGATCATCGTCAAGAAGAATGGAGTGGATATAAGGTTGTGTATCGATTACCGGATGGTGAACGAGCTGACGCGCCTCATGGTGTACCCTATGTCTCTCGTTAACGAATTGTTGCAAGATTTGGACAAAGCCCTATGGTGTTGCTCGCTGGACATGGCCAGTGTTTTTTGGGTAGTCAGTATGACTGAGAGGGCTCGTTTGATTTCGGCATTTGTGACTCCGTTTGAGTTGTTTGAGTGGAAAAGAATGCCGTTTGGACTAAAGAATGCGCCGCAGATCTATCAGCGGCTGTTGGATAATGCTTTATATGGATTTCTTACGATTTCCTCAAAGCCGGGCTCTGACAAACAAGAGAACCTGTTCGAGTTGGGTAATCCCGAGGGAGACCTCAAGAATTCTACATTAGGACGTAGTTCGAGATAATGGAGCCGAGGCAAATATAGCCGATGACCAGGTCTGGGTCCACGAGAGTGGAGAGCTATGCGCGGAAGATATTGACAAAAACTGTTCGATTATCCCCGAGGTCGCCCCTTCTACAGACGAAGTCACGATGGAAGATATCCAGATTCTAGACTGTGGTGTAACTCCAAAGGAGCAAGTGGACCGTCTCCGCCAAATCATTTGGCAGAAACGACATCTGTTGATGCGAAAAGGCAACGCGTTACCCCCGGCAGCCCGAGGAGCGGTGTGCGACATCGATGTGGGAAATGCACGGCCTATCGCCCAACGTGTACGGAAAGTGGCCCCTCAGTTTAGGGAGAAGCTGTCGGACCTAATCAAGGGCCTGCTATCGTCTAAGATCATCCAGCATTCTACCTCACCATGGGCCAGCCCAATTGTGATCATCGTCAAGAAGAATGGAGTGGATATAAGGTTGTGTATCGATTACCGGATGGTGAACGAGCTGACGCGCCTCATGGTGTACCCTATGTCTCTCGTTAACGAATTGTTGCAAGATTTGGACAAAGCCCTATGGTGTTGCTCGCTGGACATGGCCAGTGTTTTTTGGGTAGTCAGTATGACTGAGAGGGCTCGTTTGATTTCGGCATTTGTGACTCCGTTTGAGTTGTTTGAGTGGAAAAGAATGCCGTTTGGACTAAAGAATGCGCCGCAGATCTATCAGCGGCTGTTGGATAATGCTTTATATGGATTTCTTACGATTTCCTCAAAGCCGGGCTCTGACAAACAAGAGAACCTGTTCGAGTTGGGTAATCCCGAGGGAGACCTCAAGAATTCTACATTAGGACGTAGTTCGAGATAATGGAGCCGAGGCAAATATAGCCGATGACCAGGTCTGGGTCCACGAGAGTGGAGAGCTATGCGCGGAAGATATTGACAAAAACTGTTCGATTATCCCCGAGGTCGCCCCTTCTACAGACGAAGTCACGATGGAAGATATCCAGATTCTAGACTGTGGTGTAACTCCAAAGGAGCAAGTGGACCGTCTCCGCCAAATCATTTGGCAGAAACGACATCTGTTGATGCGAAAAGGCAACGCGTTACCCCCGGCAGCCCGAGGAGCGGTGTGCGACATCGATGTGGGAAATGCACGGCCTATCGCCCAACGTGTACGGAAAGTGGCCCCTCAGTTTAGGGAGAAGCTGTCGGACCTAATCAAGGGCCTGCTATCGTCTAAGATCATCCAGCATTCTACCTCACCATGGGCCAGCCCAATTGTGATCATCGTCAAGAAGAATGGAGTGGATATAAGGTTGTGTATCGATTACCGGATGGTGAACGAGCTGACGCGCCTCATGGTGTACCCTATGTCTCTCGTTAACGAATTGTTGCAAGATTTGGACAAAGCCCTATGGTGTTGCTCGCTGGACATGGCCAGTGTTTTTTGGGTAGTCAGTATGACTGAGAGGGCTCGTTTGATTTCGGCATTTGTGACTCCGTTTGAGTTGTTTGAGTGGAAAAGAATGCCGTTTGGACTAAAGAATGCGCCGCAGATCTATCAGCGGCTGTTGGATAATGCTTTATATGGATTTCTTACGATTTCCTCAAAGCCGGGCTCTGACAAACAAGAGAACCTGTTCGAGTTGGGTAATCCCGAGGGAGACCTCAAGAATTCTACATTAGGACGTAGTTCGAGATAATGGAGCCGAGGCAAATATAGCCGATGACCAGGTCTGGGTCCACGAGAGTGGAGAGCTATGCGCGGAAGATATTGACAAAAACTGTTCGATTATCCCCGAGGTCGCCCCTTCTACAGACGAAGTCACGATGGAAGATATCCAGATTCTAGACTGTGGTGTAACTCCAAAGGAGCAAGTGGACCGTCTCCGCCAAATCATTTGGCAGAAACGACATCTGTTGATGCGAAAAGGCAACGCGTTACCCCCGGCAGCCCGAGGAGCGGTGTGCGACATCGATGTGGGAAATGCACGGCCTATCGCCCAACGTGTACGGAAAGTGGCCCCTCAGTTTAGGGAGAAGCTGTCGGACCTAATCAAGGGCCTGCTATCGTCTAAGATCATCCAGCATTCTACCTCACCATGGGCCAGCCCAATTGTGATCATCGTCAAGAAGAATGGAGTGGATATAAGGTTGTGTATCGATTACCGGATGGTGAACGAGCTGACGCGCCTCATGGTGTACCCTATGTCTCTCGTTAACGAATTGTTGCAAGATTTGGACAAAGCCCTATGGTGTTGCTCGCTGGACATGGCCAGTGTTTTTTGGGTAGTCAGTATGACTGAGAGGGCTCGTTTGATTTCGGCATTTGTGACTCCGTTTGAGTTGTTTGAGTGGAAAAGAATGCCGTTTGGACTAAAGAATGCGCCGCAGATCTATCAGCGGCTGTTGGATAATGCTTTATATGGATTTCTTACGATTTCCTCAAAGCCGGGCTCTGACAAACAAGAGAACCTGTTCGAGTTGGGTAATCCCGAGGGAGACCTCAAGAATTCTACATTAGGACGTAGTTCGAGATAATGGAGCCGAGGCAAATATAGCCGATGACCAGGTCTGGGTCCACGAGAGTGGAGAGCTATGCGCGGAAGATATTGACAAAAACTGTTCGATTATCCCCGAGGTCGCCCCTTCTACAGACGAAGTCACGATGGAAGATATCCAGATTCTAGACTGTGGTGTAACTCCAAAGGAGCAAGTGGACCGTCTCCGCCAAATCATTTGGCAGAAACGACATCTGTTGATGCGAAAAGGCAACGCGTTACCCCCGGCAGCCCGAGGAGCGGTGTGCGACATCGATGTGGGAAATGCACGGCCTATCGCCCAACGTGTACGGAAAGTGGCCCCTCAGTTTAGGGAGAAGCTGTCGGACCTAATCAAGGGCCTGCTATCGTCTAAGATCATCCAGCATTCTACCTCACCATGGGCCAGCCCAATTGTGATCATCGTCAAGAAGAATGGAGTGGATATAAGGTTGTGTATCGATTACCGGATGGTGAACGAGCTGACGCGCCTCATGGTGTACCCTATGTCTCTCGTTAACGAATTGTTGCAAGATTTGGACAAAGCCCTATGGTGTTGCTCGCTGGACATGGCCAGTGTTTTTTGGGTAGTCAGTATGACTGAGAGGGCTCGTTTGATTTCGGCATTTGTGACTCCGTTTGAGTTGTTTGAGTGGAAAAGAATGCCGTTTGGACTAAAGAATGCGCCGCAGATCTATCAGCGGCTGTTGGATAATGCTTTATATGGATTTCTTACGATTTCCTCAAAGCCGGGCTCTGACAAACAAGAGAACCTGTTCGAGTTGGGTAATCCCGAGGGAGACCTCAAGAATTCTACATTAGGACGTAGTTCGAGATAATGGAGCCGAGGCAAATATAGCCGATGACCAGGTCTGGGTCCACGAGAGTGGAGAGCTATGCGCGGAAGATATTGACAAAAACTGTTCGATTATCCCCGAGGTCGCCCCTTCTACAGACGAAGTCACGATGGAAGATATCCAGATTCTAGACTGTGGTGTAACTCCAAAGGAGCAAGTGGACCGTCTCCGCCAAATCATTTGGCAGAAACGACATCTGTTGATGCGAAAAGGCAACGCGTTACCCCCGGCAGCCCGAGGAGCGGTGTGCGACATCGATGTGGGAAATGCACGGCCTATCGCCCAACGTGTACGGAAAGTGGCCCCTCAGTTTAGGGAGAAGCTGTCGGACCTAATCAAGGGCCTGCTATCGTCTAAGATCATCCAGCATTCTACCTCACCATGGGCCAGCCCAATTGTGATCATCGTCAAGAAGAATGGAGTGGATATAAGGTTGTGTATCGATTACCGGATGGTGAACGAGCTGACGCGCCTCATGGTGTACCCTATGTCTCTCGTTAACGAATTGTTGCAAGATTTGGACAAAGCCCTATGGTGTTGCTCGCTGGACATGGCCAGTGTTTTTTGGGTAGTCAGTATGACTGAGAGGGCTCGTTTGATTTCGGCATTTGTGACTCCGTTTGAGTTGTTTGAGTGGAAAAGAATGCCGTTTGGACTAAAGAATGCGCCGCAGATCTATCAGCGGCTGTTGGATAATGCTTTATATGGATTTCTTACGATTTCCTCAAAGCCGGGCTCTGACAAACAAGAGAACCTGTTCGAGTTGGGTAATCCCGAGGGAGACCTCAAGAATTCTACATTAGGACGTAGTTCGAGATAATGGAGCCGAGGCAAATATAGCCGATGACCAGGTCTGGGTCCACGAGAGTGGAGAGCTATGCGCGGAAGATATTGACAAAAACTGTTCGATTATCCCCGAGGTCGCCCCTTCTACAGACGAAGTCACGATGGAAGATATCCAGATTCTAGACTGTGGTGTAACTCCAAAGGAGCAAGTGGACCGTCTCCGCCAAATCATTTGGCAGAAACGACATCTGTTGATGCGAAAAGGCAACGCGTTACCCCCGGCAGCCCGAGGAGCGGTGTGCGACATCGATGTGGGAAATGCACGGCCTATCGCCCAACGTGTACGGAAAGTGGCCCCTCAGTTTAGGGAGAAGCTGTCGGACCTAATCAAGGGCCTGCTATCGTCTAAGATCATCCAGCATTCTACCTCACCATGGGCCAGCCCAATTGTGATCATCGTCAAGAAGAATGGAGTGGATATAAGGTTGTGTATCGATTACCGGATGGTGAACGAGCTGACGCGCCTCATGGTGTACCCTATGTCTCTCGTTAACGAATTGTTGCAAGATTTGGACAAAGCCCTATGGTGTTGCTCGCTGGACATGGCCAGTGTTTTTTGGGTAGTCAGTATGACTGAGAGGGCTCGTTTGATTTCGGCATTTGTGACTCCGTTTGAGTTGTTTGAGTGGAAAAGAATGCCGTTTGGACTAAAGAATGCGCCGCAGATCTATCAGCGGCTGTTGGATAATGCTTTATATGGATTTCTTACGATTTCCTCAAAGCCGGGCTCTGACAAACAAGAGAACCTGTTCGAGTTGGGTAATCCCGAGGGAGACCTCAAGAATTCTACATTAGGACGTAGTTCGAGATAATGGAGCCGAGGCAAATATAGCCGATGACCAGGTCTGGGTCCACGAGAGTGGAGAGCTATGCGCGGAAGATATTGACAAAAACTGTTCGATTATCCCCGAGGTCGCCCCTTCTACAGACGAAGTCACGATGGAAGATATCCAGATTCTAGACTGTGGTGTAACTCCAAAGGAGCAAGTGGACCGTCTCCGCCAAATCATTTGGCAGAAACGACATCTGTTGATGCGAAAAGGCAACGCGTTACCCCCGGCAGCCCGAGGAGCGGTGTGCGACATCGATGTGGGAAATGCACGGCCTATCGCCCAACGTGTACGGAAAGTGGCCCCTCAGTTTAGGGAGAAGCTGTCGGACCTAATCAAGGGCCTGCTATCGTCTAAGATCATCCAGCATTCTACCTCACCATGGGCCAGCCCAATTGTGATCATCGTCAAGAAGAATGGAGTGGATATAAGGTTGTGTATCGATTACCGGATGGTGAACGAGCTGACGCGCCTCATGGTGTACCCTATGTCTCTCGTTAACGAATTGTTGCAAGATTTGGACAAAGCCCTATGGTGTTGCTCGCTGGACATGGCCAGTGTTTTTTGGGTAGTCAGTATGACTGAGAGGGCTCGTTTGATTTCGGCATTTGTGACTCCGTTTGAGTTGTTTGAGTGGAAAAGAATGCCGTTTGGACTAAAGAATGCGCCGCAGATCTATCAGCGGCTGTTGGATAATGCTTTATATGGATTTCTTACGATTTCCTCAAAGCCGGGCTCTGACAAACAAGAGAACCTGTTCGAGTTGGGTAATCCCGAGGGAGACCTCAAGAATTCTACATTAGGACGTAGTTCGAGATAATGGAGCCGAGGCAAATATAGCCGATGACCAGGTCTGGGTCCACGAGAGTGGAGAGCTATGCGCGGAAGATATTGACAAAAACTGTTCGATTATCCCCGAGGTCGCCCCTTCTACAGACGAAGTCACGATGGAAGATATCCAGATTCTAGACTGTGGTGTAACTCCAAAGGAACAAGTGGACCGTCTCCGCCAAATCATTTGGCAGAAACGACATCTGTTGATGCGAAAAGGCAACGCGTTACCCCCGGCAGCCCGAGGAGCGGTGTGCGACATCGATGTGGGAAATGCACGGCCTATCGCCCAACGTGTACGGAAAGTGGCCCCTCAGTTTAGGGAGAAGCTGTCGGACCTAATCAAGGGCCTGCTATCGTCTAAGATCATCCAGCATTCTACCTCACCATGGGCCAGCCCAATTGTGATCATCGTCAAGAAGAATGGAGTGGATATAAGGTTGTGTATCGATTACCGGATGGTGAACGAGCTGACGCGCCTCATGGTGTACCCTATGTCTCTCGTTAACGAATTGTTGCAAGATTTGGACAAAGCCCTATGGTGTTGCTCGCTGGACATGGCCAGTGTTTTTTGGGTAGTCAGTATGACTGAGAGGGCTCGTTTGATTTCGGCATTTGTGACTCCGTTTGAGTTGTTTGAGTGGAAAAGAATGCCGTTTGGACTAAAGAATGCGCCGCAGATCTATCAGCGGCTGTTGGATAATGCTTTATATGGATTTCTTACGATTTCCTCAAAGCCGGGCTCTGACAAACAAGAGAACCTGTTCGAGTTGGGTAATCCCGAGGGAGACCTCAAGAATTCTACATTAGGACGTAGTTCGAGATAATGGAGCCGAGGCAAATATAGCCGATGACCAGGTCTGGGTCCACGAGAGTGGAGAGCTATGCGCGGAAGATATTGACAAAAACTGTTCGATTATCCCCGAGGTCGCCCCTTCTACAGACGAAGTCACGATGGAAGATATCCAGATTCTAGACTGTGGTGTAACTCCAAAGGAGCAAGTGGACCGTCTCCGCCAAATCATTTGGCAGAAACGACATCTGTTGATGCGAAAAGGCAACGCGTTACCCCCGGCAGCCCGAGGAGCGGTGTGCGACATCGATGTGGGAAATGCACGGCCTATCGCCCAACGTGTACGGAAAGTGGCCCCTCAGTTTAGGGAGAAGCTGTCGGACCTAATCAAGGGCCTGCTATCGTCTAAGATCATCCAGCATTCTACCTCACCATGGGCCAGCCCAATTGTGATCATCGTCAAGAAGAATGGAGTGGATATAAGGTTGTGTATCGATTACCGGATGGTGAACGAGCTGACGCGCCTCATGGTGTACCCTATGTCTCTCGTTAACGAATTGTTGCAAGATTTGGACAAAGCCCTATGGTGTTGCTCGCTGGACATGGCCAGTGTTTTTTGGGTAGTCAGTATGACTGAGAGGGCTCGTTTGATTTCGGCATTTGTGACTCCGTTTGAGTTGTTTGAGTGGAAAAGAATGCCGTTTGGACTAAAGAATGCGCCGCAGATCTATCAGCGGCTGTTGGATAATGCTTTATATGGATTTCTTACGATTTCCTCAAAGCCGGGCTCTGACAAACAAGAGAACCTGTTCGAGTTGGGTAATCCCGAGGGAGACCTCAAGAATTCTACATTAGGACGTAGTTCGAGATAATGGAGCCGAGGCAAATATAGCCGATGACCAGGTCTGGGTCCACGAGAGTGGAGAGCTATGCGCGGAAGATATTGACAAAAACTGTTCGATTATCCCCGAGGTCGCCCCTTCTACAGACGAAGTCACGATGGAAGATATCCAGATTCTAGACTGTGGTGTAACTCCAAAGGAGCAAGTGGACCGTCTCCGCCAAATCATTTGGCAGAAACGACATCTGTTGATGCGAAAAGGCAACGCGTTACCCCCGGCAGCCCGAGGAGCGGTGTGCGACATCGATGTGGGAAATGCACGGCCTATCGCCCAACGTGTACGGAAAGTGGCCCCTCAGTTTAGGGAGAAGCTGTCGGACCTAATCAAGGGCCTGCTATCGTCTAAGATCATCCAGCATTCTACCTCACCATGGGCCAGCCCAATTGTGATCATCGTCAAGAAGAATGGAGTGGATATAAGGTTGTGTATCGATTACCGGATGGTGAACGAGCTGACGCGCCTCATGGTGTACCCTATGTCTCTCGTTAACGAATTGTTGCAAGATTTGGACAAAGCCCTATGGTGTTGCTCGCTGGACATGGCCAGTGTTTTTTGGGTAGTCAGTATGACTGAGAGGGCTCGTTTGATTTCGGCATTTGTGACTCCGTTTGAGTTGTTTGAGTGGAAAAGAATGCCGTTTGGACTAAAGAATGCGCCGCAGATCTATCAGCGGCTGTTGGATAATGCTTTATATGGATTTCTTACGATTTCCTCAAAGCCGGGCTCTGACAAACAAGAGAACCTGTTCGAGTTGGGTAATCCCGAGGGAGACCTCAAGAATTCTACATTAGGACGTAGTTCGAGATAATGGAGCCGAGGCAAATATAGCCGATGACCAGGTCTGGGTCCACGAGAGTGGAGAGCTATGCGCGGAAGATATTGACAAAAACTGTTCGATTATCCCCGAGGTCGCCCCTTCTACAGACGAAGTCACGATGGAAGATATCCAGATTCTAGACTGTGGTGTAACTCCAAAGGAGCAAGTGGACCGTCTCCGCCAAATCATTTGGCAGAAACGACATCTGTTGATGCGAAAAGGCAACGCGTTACCCCCGGCAGCCCGAGGAGCGGTGTGCGACATCGATGTGGGAAATGCACGGCCTATCGCCCAACGTGTACGGAAAGTGGCCCCTCAGTTTAGGGAGAAGCTGTCGGACCTAATCAAGGGCCTGCTATCGTCTAAGATCATCCAGCATTCTACCTCACCATGGGCCAGCCCAATTGTGATCATCGTCAAGAAGAATGGAGTGGATATAAGGTTGTGTATCGATTACCGGATGGTGAACGAGCTGACGCGCCTCATGGTGTACCCTATGTCTCTCGTTAACGAATTGTTGCAAGATTTGGACAAAGCCCTATGGTGTTGCTCGCTGGACATGGCCAGTGTTTTTTGGGTAGTCAGTATGACTGAGAGGGCTCGTTTGATTTCGGCATTTGTGACTCCGTTTGAGTTGTTTGAGTGGAAAAGAATGCCGTTTGGACTAAAGAATGCGCCGCGGATCTATCAGCGGCTGTTGGATAATGCTTTATATGGATTTCTTACGATTTCCTCAAAGCCGGGCTCTGACAAACAAGAGAACCTGTTCGAGTTGGGTAATCCCGAGGGAGACCTCAAGAATTCTACATTAGGACGTAGTTCGAGATAATGGAGCCGAGGCAAATATAGCCGATGACCAGGTCTGGGTCCACGAGAGTGGAGAGCTATGCGCGGAAGATATTGACAAAAACTGTTCGATTATCCCCGAGGTCGCCCCTTCTACAGACGAAGTCACGATGGAAGATATCCAGATTCTAGACTGTGGTGTAACTCCAAAGGAGCAAGTGGACCGTCTCCGCCAAATCATTTGGCAGAAACGACATCTGTTGATGCGAAAAGGCAACGCGTTACCCCCGGCAGCCCGAGGAGCGGTGTGCGACATCGATGTGGGAAATGCACGGCCTATCGCCCAACGTGTACGGAAAGTGGCCCCTCAGTTTAGGGAGAAGCTGTCGGACCTAATCAAGGGCCTGCTATCGTCTAAGATCATCCAGCATTCTACCTCACCATGGGCCAGCCCAATTGTGATCATCGTCAAGAAGAATGGAGTGGATATAAGGTTGTGTATCGATTACCGGATGGTGAACGAGCTGACGCGCCTCATGGTGTACCCTATGTCTCTCGTTAACGAATTGTTGCAAGATTTGGACAAAGCCCTATGGTGTTGCTCGCTGGACATGGCCAGTGTTTTTTGGGTAGTCAGTATGACTGAGAGGGCTCGTTTGATTTCGGCATTTGTGACTCCGTTTGAGTTGTTTGAGTGGAAAAGAATGCCGTTTGGACTAAAGAATGCGCCGCGGATCTATCAGCGGCTGTTGGATAATGCTTTATATGGATTTCTTACGATTTCCTCAAAGCCGGGCTCTGACAAACAAGAGAACCTGTTCGAGTTGGGTAATCCCGAGGGAGACCTCAAGAATTCTACATTAGGACGTAGTTCGAGATAATGGAGCCGAGGCAAATATAGCCGATGACCAGGTCTGGGTCCACGAGAGTGGAGAGCTATGCGCGGAAGATATTGACAAAAACTGTTCGATTATCCCCGAGGTCGCCCCTTCTACAGACGAAGTCACGATGGAAGATATCCAGATTCTAGACTGTGGTGTAACTCCAAAGGAGCAAGTGGACCGTCTCCGCCAAATCATTTGGCAGAAACGACATCTGTTGATGCGAAAAGGCAACGCGTTACCCCCGGCAGCCCGAGGAGCGGTGTGCGACATCGATGTGGGAAATGCACGGCCTATCGCCCAACGTGTACGGAAAGTGGCCCCTCAGTTTAGGGAGAAGCTGTCGGACCTAATCAAGGGCCTGCTATCGTCTAAGATCATCCAGCATTCTACCTCACCATGGGCCAGCCCAATTGTGATCATCGTCAAGAAGAATGGAGTGGATATAAGGTTGTGTATCGATTACCGGATGGTGAACGAGCTGACGCGCCTCATGGTGTACCCTATGTCTCTCGTTAACGAATTGTTGCAAGATTTGGACAAAGCCCTATGGTGTTGCTCGCTGGACATGGCCAGTGGTTTTTGGGTAGTCAGTATGACTGAGAGGGCTCGTTTGATTTCGGCATTTGTGACTCCGTTTGAGTTGTTTGAGTGGAAAAGAATGCCGTTTGGACTAAAGAATGCGCCGCAGATCTATCAGCGGCTGTTGGATAATGCTTTATATGGATTTCTTACGATTTCCTCAAAGCCGGGCTCTGACAAACAAGAGAACCTGTTCGAGTTGGGTAATCCCGAGGGAGACCTCAAGAATTCTACATTAGGACGTAGTTCGAGATAATGGAGCCGAGGCAAATATAGCCGATGACCAGGTCTGGGTCCACGAGAGTGGAGAGCTATGCGCGGAAGATATTGACAAAAACTGTTCGATTATCCCCGAGGTCGCCCCTTCTACAGACGAAGTCACGATGGAAGATATCCAGATTCTAGACTGTGGTGTAACTCCAAAGGAGCAAGTGGACCGTCTCCGCCAAATCATTTGGCAGAAACGACATCTGTTGATGCGAAAAGGCAACGCGTTACCCCCGGCAGCCCGAGGAGCGGTGTGCGACATCGATGTGGGAAATGCACGGCCTATCGCCCAACGTGTACGGAAAGTGGCCCCTCAGTTTAGGGAGAAGCTGTCGGACCTAATCAAGGGCCTGCTATCGTCTAAGATCATCCAGCATTCTACCTCACCATGGGCCAGCCCAATTGTGATCATCGTCAAGAAGAATGGAGTGGATATAAGGTTGTGTATCGATTACCGGATGGTGAACGAGCTGACGCGCCTCATGGTGTACCCTATGTCTCTCGTTAACGAATTGTTGCAAGATTTGGACAAAGCCCTATGGTGTTGCTCGCTGGACATGGCCAGTGTTTTTGGGTAGTCAGTATGACTGAGAGGGCTCGTTTGATTTCGGCATTTGTGACTCCGTTTGAGTTGTTTGAGTGGAAAAGAATGCCGTTTGGACTAAAGAATGCGCCGCGGATCTATCAGCGGCTGTTGGATAATGCTTTATATGGATTTCTTACGATTTCCTCAAAGCCGGGCTCTGACAAACAAGAGAACCTGTTCGAGTTGGGTAATCCCGAGGGAGACCTCAAGAATTCTACATTAGGACGTAGTTCGAGATAATGGAGCCGAGGCAAATATAGCCGATGACCAGGTCTGGGTCCACGAGAGTGGAGAGCTATGCGCGGAAGATATTGACAAAAACTGTTCGATTATCCCCGAGGTCGCCCCTTCTACAGACGAAGTCACGATGGAAGATATCCAGATTCTAGACTGTGGTGTAACTCCAAAGGAGCAAGTGGACCGTCTCCGCCAAATCATTTGGCAGAAACGACATCTGTTGATGCGAAAAGGCAACGCGTTACCCCCGGCAGCCCGAGGAGCGGTGTGCGACATCGATGTGGGAAATGCACGGCCTATCGCCCAACGTGTACGGAAAGTGGCCCCTCAGTTTAGGGAGAAGCTGTCGGACCTAATCAAGGGCCTGCTATCGTCTAAGATCATCCAGCATTCTACCTCACCATGGGCCAGCCCAATTGTGATCATCGTCAAGAAGAATGGAGTGGATATAAGGTTGTGTATCGATTACCGGATGGTGAACGAGCTGACGCGCCTCATGGTGTACCCTATGTCTCTCGTTAACGAATTGTTGCAAGATTTGGACAAAGCCCTATGGTGTTGCTCGCTGGACATGGCCAGTGTTTTTTGGGTAGTCAGTATGACTGAGAGGGCTCGTTTGATTTCGGCATTTGTGACTCCGTTTGAGTTGTTTGAGTGGAAAAGAATGCCGTTTGGACTAAAGAATGCGCCGCAGATCTATCAGCGGCTGTTGGATAATGCTTTATATGGATTTCTTACGATTTCCTCAAAGCCGGGCTCTGACAAACAAGAGAACCTGTTCGAGTTGGGTAATCCCGAGGGAGACCTCAAGAATTCTACATTAGGACGTAGTTCGAGATAATGGAGCCGAGGCAAATATAGCCGATGACCAGGTCTGGGTCCACGAGAGTGGAGAGCTATGCGCGGAAGATATTGACAAAAACTGTTCGATTATCCCCGAGGTCGCCCCTTCTACAGACGAAGTCACGATGGAAGATATCCAGATTCTAGACTGTGGTGTAACTCCAAAGGAGCAAGTGGACCGTCTCCGCCAAATCATTTGGCAGAAACGACATCTGTTGATGCGAAAAGGCAACGCGTTACCCCCGGCAGCCCGAGGAGCGGTGTGCGACATCGATGTGGGAAATGCACGGCCTATCGCCCAACGTGTACGGAAAGTGGCCCCTCAGTTTAGGGAGAAGCTGTCGGACCTAATCAAGGGCCTGCTATCGTCTAAGATCATCCAGCATTCTACCTCACCATGGGCCAGCCCAATTGTGATCATCGTCAAGAAGAATGGAGTGGATATAAGGTTGTGTATCGATTACCGGATGGTGAACGAGCTGACGCGCCTCATGGTGTACCCTATGTCTCTCGTTAACGAATTGTTGCAAGATTTGGACAAAGCCCTATGGTGTTGCTCGCTGGACATGGCCAGTGTTTTTTGGGTAGTCAGTATGACTGAGAGGGCTCGTTTGATTTCGGCATTTGTGACTCCGTTTGAGTTGTTTGAGTGGAAAAGAATGCCGTTTGGACTAAAGAATGCGCCGCAGATCTATCAGCGGCTGTTGGATAATGCTTTATATGGATTTCTTACGATTTCCTCAAAGCCGGGCTCTGACAAACAAGAGAACCTGTTCGAGTTGGGTAATCCCGAGGGAGACCTCAAGAATTCTACATTAGGACGTAGTTCGAGATAATGGAGCCGAGGCAAATATAGCCGATGACCAGGTCTGGGTCCACGAGAGTGGAGAGCTATGCGCGGAAGATATTGACAAAAACTGTTCGATTATCCCCGAGGTCGCCCCTTCTACAGACGAAGTCACGATGGAAGATATCCAGATTCTAGACTGTGGTGTAACTCCAAAGGAGCAAGTGGACCGTCTCCGCCAAATCATTTGGCAGAAACGACATCTGTTGATGCGAAAAGGCAACGCGTTACCCCCGGCAGCCCGAGGAGCGGTGTGCGACATCGATGTGGGAAATGCACGGCCTATCGCCCAACGTGTACGGAAAGTGGCCCCTCAGTTTAGGGAGAAGCTGTCGGACCTAATCAAGGGCCTGCTATCGTCTAAGATCATCCAGCATTCTACCTCACCATGGGCCAGCCCAATTGTGATCATCGTCAAGAAGAATGGAGTGGATATAAGGTTGTGTATCGATTACCGGATGGTGAACGAGCTGACGCGCCTCATGGTGTACCCTATGTCTCTCGTTAACGAATTGTTGCAAGATTTGGACAAAGCCCTATGGTGTTGCTCGCTGGACATGGCCAGTGTTTTTTGGGTAGTCAGTATGACTGAGAGGGCTCGTTTGATTTCGGCATTTGTGACTCCGTTTGAGTTGTTTGAGTGGAAAAGAATGCCGTTTGGACTAAAGAATGCGCCGCAGATCTATCAGCGGCTGTTGGATAATGCTTTATATGGATTTCTTACGATTTCCTCAAAGCCGGGCTCTGACAAACAAGAGAACCTGTTCGAGTTGGGTAATCCCGAGGGAGACCTCAAGAATTCTACATTAGGACGTAGTTCGAGATAATGGAGCCGAGGCAAATATAGCCGATGACCAGGTCTGGGTCCACGAGAGTGGAGAGCTATGCGCGGAAGATATTGACAAAAACTGTTCGATTATCCCCGAGGTCGCCCCTTCTACAGACGAAGTCACGATGGAAGATATCCAGATTCTAGACTGTGGTGTAACTCCAAAGGAGCAAGTGGACCGTCTCCGCCAAATCATTTGGCAGAAACGACATCTGTTGATGCGAAAAGGCAACGCGTTACCCCCGGCAGCCCGAGGAGCGGTGTGCGACATCGATGTGGGAAATGCACGGCCTATCGCCCAACGTGTACGGAAAGTGGCCCCTCAGTTTAGGGAGAAGCTGTCGGACCTAATCAAGGGCCTGCTATCGTCTAAGATCATCCAGCATTCTACCTCACCATGGGCCAGCCCAATTGTGATCATCGTCAAGAAGAATGGAGTGGATATAAGGTTGTGTATCGATTACCGGATGGTGAACGAGCTGACGCGCCTCATGGTGTACCCTATGTCTCTCGTTAACGAATTGTTGCAAGATTTGGACAAAGCCCTATGGTGTTGCTCGCTGGACATGGCCAGTGTTTTTTGGGTAGTCAGTATGACTGAGAGGGCTCGTTTGATTTCGGCATTTGTGACTCCGTTTGAGTTGTTTGAGTGGAAAAGAATGCCGTTTGGACTAAAGAATGCGCCGCGGATCTATCAGCGGCTGTTGGATAATGCTTTATATGGATTTCTTACGATTTCCTCAAAGCCGGGCTCTGACAAACAAGAGAACCTGTTCGAGTTGGGTAATCCCGAGGGAGACCTCAAGAATTCTACATTAGGACGTAGTTCGAGATAATGGAGCCGAGGCAAATATAGCCGATGACCAGGTCTGGGTCCACGAGAGTGGAGAGCTATGCGCGGAAGATATTGACAAAAACTGTTCGATTATCCCCGAGGTCGCCCCTTCTACAGACGAAGTCACGATGGAAGATATCCAGATTCTAGACTGTGGTGTAACTCCAAAGGAGCAAGTGGACCGTCTCCGCCAAATCATTTGGCAGAAACGACATCTGTTGATGCGAAAAGGCAACGCGTTACCCCCGGCAGCCCGAGGAGCGGTGTGCGACATCGATGTGGGAAATGCACGGCCTATCGCCCAACGTGTACGGAAAGTGGCCCCTCAGTTTAGGGAGAAGCTGTCGGACCTAATCAAGGGCCTGCTATCGTCTAAGATCATCCAGCATTCTACCTCACCATGGGCCAGCCCAATTGTGATCATCGTCAAGAAGAATGGAGTGGATATAAGGTTGTGTATCGATTACCGGATGGTGAACGAGCTGACGCGCCTCATGGTGTACCCTATGTCTCTCGTTAACGAATTGTTGCAAGATTTGGACAAAGCCCTATGGTGTTGCTCGCTGGACATGGCCAGTGTTTTTTGGGTAGTCAGTATGACTGAGAGGGCTCGTTTGATTTCGGCATTTGTGACTCCGTTTGAGTTGTTTGAGTGGAAAAGAATGCCGTTTGGACTAAAGAATGCGCCGCAGATCTATCAGCGGCTGTTGGATAATGCTTTATATGGATTTCTTACGATTTCCTCAAAGCCGGGCTCTGACAAACAAGAGAACCTGTTCGAGTTGGGTAATCCCGAGGGAGACCTCAAGAATTCTACATTAGGACGTAGTTCGAGATAATGGAGCCGAGGCAAATATAGCCGATGACCAGGTCTGGGTCCACGAGAGTGGAGAGCTATGCGCGGAAGATATTGACAAAAACTGTTCGATTATCCCCGAGGTCGCCCCTTCTACAGACGAAGTCACGATGGAAGATATCCAGATTCTAGACTGTGGTGTAACTCCAAAGGAGCAAGTGGACCGTCTCCGCCAAATCATTTGGCAGAAACGACATCTGTTGATGCGAAAAGGCAACGCGTTACCCCCGGCAGCCCGAGGAGCGGTGTGCGACATCGATGTGGGAAATGCACGGCCTATCGCCCAACGTGTACGGAAAGTGGCCCCTCAGTTTAGGGAGAAGCTGTCGGACCTAATCAAGGGCCTGCTATCGTCTAAGATCATCCAGCATTCTACCTCACCATGGGCCAGCCCAATTGTGATCATCGTCAAGAAGAATGGAGTGGATATAAGGTTGTGTATCGATTACCGGATGGTGAACGAGCTGACGCGCCTCATGGTGTACCCTATGTCTCTCGTTAACGAATTGTTGCAAGATTTGGACAAAGCCCTATGGTGTTGCTCGCTGGACATGGCCAGTGTTTTTTGGGTAGTCAGTATGACTGAGAGGGCTCGTTTGATTTCGGCATTTGTGACTCCGTTTGAGTTGTTTGAGTGGAAAAGAATGCCGTTTGGACTAAAGAATGCGCCGCGGATCTATCAGCGGCTGTTGGATAATGCTTTATATGGATTTCTTACGATTTCCTCAAAGCCGGGCTCTGACAAACAAGAGAACCTGTTCGAGTTGGGTAATCCCGAGGGAGACCTCAAGAATTCTACATTAGGACGTAGTTCGAGATAATGGAGCCGAGGCAAATATAGCCGATGACCAGGTCTGGGTCCACGAGAGTGGAGAGCTATGCGCGGAAGATATTGACAAAAACTGTTCGATTATCCCCGAGGTCGCCCCTTCTACAGACGAAGTCACGATGGAAGATATCCAGATTCTAGACTGTGGTGTAACTCCAAAGGAGCAAGTGGACCGTCTCCGCCAAATCATTTGGCAGAAACGACATCTGTTGATGCGAAAAGGCAACGCGTTACCCCCGGCAGCCCGAGGAGCGGTGTGCGACATCGATGTGGGAAATGCACGGCCTATCGCCCAACGTGTACGGAAAGTGGCCCCTCAGTTTAGGGAGAAGCTGTCGGACCTAATCAAGGGCCTGCTATCGTCTAAGATCATCCAGCATTCTACCTCACCATGGGCCAGCCCAATTGTGATCATCGTCAAGAAGAATGGAGTGGATATAAGGTTGTGTATCGATTACCGGATGGTGAACGAGCTGACGCGCCTCATGGTGTACCCTATGTCTCTCGTTAACGAATTGTTGCAAGATTTGGACAAAGCCCTATGGTGTTGCTCGCTGGACATGGCCAGTGTTTTTTGGGTAGTCAGTATGACTGAGAGGGCTCGTTTGATTTCGGCATTTGTGACTCCGTTTGAGTTGTTTGAGTGGAAAAGAATGCCGTTTGGACTAAAGAATGCGCCGCGGATCTATCAGCGGCTGTTGGATAATGCTTTATATGGATTTCTTACGATTTCCTCAAAGCCGGGCTCTGACAAACAAGAGAACCTGTTCGAGTTGGGTAATCCCGAGGGAGACCTCAAGAATTCTACATTAGGACGTAGTTCGAGATAATGGAGCCGAGGCAAATATAGCCGATGACCAGGTCTGGGTCCACGAGAGTGGAGAGCTATGCGCGGAAGATATTGACAAAAACTGTTCGATTATCCCCGAGGTCGCCCCTTCTACAGACGAAGTCACGATGGAAGATATCCAGATTCTAGACTGTGGTGTAACTCCAAAGGAGCAAGTGGACCGTCTCCGCCAAATCATTTGGCAGAAACGACATCTGTTGATGCGAAAAGGCAACGCGTTACCCCCGGCAGCCCGAGGAGCGGTGTGCGACATCGATGTGGGAAATGCACGGCCTATCGCCCAACGTGTACGGAAAGTGGCCCCTCAGTTTAGGGAGAAGCTGTCGGACCTAATCAAGGGCCTGCTATCGTCTAAGATCATCCAGCATTCTACCTCACCATGGGCCAGCCCAATTGTGATCATCGTCAAGAAGAATGGAGTGGATATAAGGTTGTGTATCGATTACCGGATGGTGAACGAGCTGACGCGCCTCATGGTGTACCCTATGTCTCTCGTTAACGAATTGTTGCAAGATTTGGACAAAGCCCTATGGTGTTGCTCGCTGGACATGGCCAGTGTTTTTTGGGTAGTCAGTATGACTGAGAGGGCTCGTTTGATTTCGGCATTTGTGACTCCGTTTGAGTTGTTTGAGTGGAAAAGAATGCCGTTTGGACTAAAGAATGCGCCGCGGATCTATCAGCGGCTGTTGGATAATGCTTTATATGGATTTCTTACGATTTCCTCAAAGCCGGGCTCTGACAAACAAGAGAACCTGTTCGAGTTGGGTAATCCCGAGGGAGACCTCAAGAATTCTACATTAGGACGTAGTTCGAGATAATGGAGCCGAGGCAAATATAGCCGATGACCAGGTCTGGGTCCACGAGAGTGGAGAGCTATGCGCGGAAGATATTGACAAAAACTGTTCGATTATCCCCGAGGTCGCCCCTTCTACAGACGAAGTCACGATGGAAGATATCCAGATTCTAGACTGTGGTGTAACTCCAAAGGAGCAAGTGGACCGTCTCCGCCAAATCATTTGGCAGAAACGACATCTGTTGATGCGAAAAGGCAACGCGTTACCCCCGGCAGCCCGAGGAGCGGTGTGCGACATCGATGTGGGAAATGCACGGCCTATCGCCCAACGTGTACGGAAAGTGGCCCCTCAGTTTAGGGAGAAGCTGTCGGACCTAATCAAGGGCCTGCTATCGTCTAAGATCATCCAGCATTCTACCTCACCATGGGCCAGCCCAATTGTGATCATCGTCAAGAAGAATGGAGTGGATATAAAGTTGTGTATCGATTACCGGATGGTGAACGAGCTGACGCGCCTCATGGTGTACCTTATGTCTCTCGTTAACGAATTGTTGCAAGATTTGGACAAAGCCCTATGGTGTTGCTCGCTGGACATGGCCAGTGGTTTTTGGGTAGTCAGTATGACTGAGAGGGCTCGTTTGATTTCGGCATTTGTGACTCCGTTTGAGTTGTTTGAGTGGAAAAGAATGCCGTTTGGACTAAAGAATGCGCCGCAGATCTATCAGCGGCTGTTGGATAATGCTTTATATGGATTTCTTACGATTTCCTCAAAGCCGGGCTCTGACAAACAAGAGAACCTGTTCGAGTTGGGTAATCCCGAGGGAGACCTCAAGAATTCTACATTAGGACGTAGTTCGAGATAATGGAGCCGAGGCAAATATAGCCGATGACCAGGTCTGGGTCCACGAGAGTGGAGAGCTATGCGCGGAAGATATTGACAAAAACTGTTCGATTATCCCCGAGGTCGCCCCTGTCTACAGACGAAGTCACGATGGAAGATATCCAGATTCTAGACTGTGGTGTAACTCCAAAGGAGCAAGTGGACCGTCTCCGCCAAATCATTTGGCAGAAACGACATCTGTTGATGCGAAAAGGCAACGCGTTACCCCCGGCAGCCCGAGGAGCGGTGTGCGACATCGATGTGGGAAATGCACGGCCTATCGCCCAACGTGTACGGAAAGTGGCCCCTCAGTTTAGGGAGAAGCTGTCGGACCTAATCAAGGGCCTGCTATCGTCTAAGATCATCCAGCATTCTACCTCACCATGGGCCAGCCCAATTGTGATCATCGTCAAGAAGAATGGAGTGGATATAAGGTTGTGTATCGATTACCGGATGGTGAACGAGCTGACGCGCCTCATGGTGTACCCTATGTCTCTCGTTAACGAATTGTTGCAAGATTTGGACAAAGCCCTATGGTGTTGCTCGCTGGACATGGCCAGTGTTTTTTGGGTAGTCAGTATGACTGAGAGGGCTCGTTTGATTTCGGCATTTGTGACTCCGTTTGAGTTGTTTGAGTGGAAAAGAATGCCGTTTGGACTAAAGAATGCGCCGCGGATCTATCAGCGGCTGTTGGATAATGCTTTATATGGATTTCTTACGATTTCCTCAAAGCCGGGCTCTGACAAACAAGAGAACCTGTTCGAGTTGGGTAATCCCGAGGGAGACCTCAAGAATTCTACATTAGGACGTAGTTCGAGATAATGGAGCCGAGGCAAATATAGCCGATGACCAGGTCTGGGTCCACGAGAGTGGAGAGCTATGCGCGGAAGATATTGACAAAAACTGTTCGATTATCCCCGAGGTCGCCCCTTCTACAGACGAAGTCACGATGGAAGATATCCAGATTCTAGACTGTGGTGTAACTCCAAAGGAGCAAGTGGACCGTCTCCGCCAAATCATTTGGCAGAAACGACATCTGTTGATGCGAAAAGGCAACGCGTTACCCCCGGCAGCCCGAGGAGCGGTGTGCGACATCGATGTGGGAAATGCACGGCCTATCGCCCAACGTGTACGGAAAGTGGCCCCTCAGTTTAGGGAGAAGCTGTCGGACCTAATCAAGGGCCTGCTATCGTCTAAGATCATCCAGCATTCTACCTCACCATGGGCCAGCCCAATTGTGATCATCGTCAAGAAGAATGGAGTGGATATAAGGTTGTGTATCGATTACCGGATGGTGAACGAGCTGACGCGCCTCATGGTGTACCCTATGTCTCTCGTTAACGAATTGTTGCAAGATTTGGACAAAGCCCTATGGTGTTGCTCGCTGGACATGGCCAGTGGTTTTTGGGTAGTCAGTATGACTGAGAGGGCTCGTTTGATTTCGGCATTTGTGACTCCGTTTGAGTTGTTTGAGTGGAAAAGAATGCCGTTTGGACTAAAGAATGCGCCGCAGATCTATCAGCGGCTGTTGGATAATGCTTTATATGGATTTCTTACGATTTCCTCAAAGCCGGGCTCTGACAAACAAGAGAACCTGTTCGAGTTGGGTAATCCCGAGGGAGACCTCAAGAATTCTACATTAGGACGTAGTTCGAGATAATGGAGCCGAGGCAAATATAGCCGATGACCAGGTCTGGGTCCACGAGAGTGGAGAGCTATGCGCGGAAGATATTGACAAAAACTGTTCGATTATCCCCGAGGTCGCCCCTTCTACAGACGAAGTCACGATGGAAGATATCCAGATTCTAGACTGTGGTGTAACTCCAAAGGAGCAAGTGGACCGTCTCCGCCAAATCATTTGGCAGAAACGACATCTGTTGATGCGAAAAGGCAACGCGTTACCCCCGGCAGCCCGAGGAGCGGTGTGCGACATCGATGTGGGAAATGCACGGCCTATCGCCCAACGTGTACGGAAAGTGGCCCCTCAGTTTAGGGAGAAGCTGTCGGACCTAATCAAGGGCCTGCTATCGTCTAAGATCATCCAGCATTCTACCTCACCATGGGCCAGCCCAATTGTGATCATCGTCAAGAAGAATGGAGTGGATATAAGGTTGTGTATCGATTACCGGATGGTGAACGAGCTGACGCGCCTCATGGTGTACCCTATGTCTCTCGTTAACGAATTGTTGCAAGATTTGGACAAAGCCCTATGGTGTTGCTCGCTGGACATGGCCAGTGGTTTTTGGGTAGTCAGTATGACTGAGAGGGCTCGTTTGATTTCGGCATTTGTGACTCCGTTTGAGTTGTTTGAGTGGAAAAGAATGCCGTTTGGACTAAAGAATGCGCCGCAGATCTATCAGCGGCTGTTGGATAATGCTTTATATGGATTTCTTACGATTTCCTCAAAGCCGGGCTCTGACAAACAAGAGAACCTGTTCGAGTTGGGTAATCCCGAGGGAGACCTCAAGAATTCTACATTAGGACGTAGTTCGAGATAATGGAGCCGAGGCAAATATAGCCGATGACCAGGTCTGGGTCCACGAGAGTGGAGAGCTATGCGCGGAAGATATTGACAAAAACTGTTCGATTATCCCCGAGGTCGCCCCTTCTACAGACGAAGTCACGATGGAAGATATCCAGATTCTAGACTGTGGTGTAACTCCAAAGGAGCAAGTGGACCGTCTCCGCCAAATCATTTGGCAGAAACGACATCTGTTGATGCGAAAAGGCAACGCGTTACCCCCGGCAGCCCGAGGAGCGGTGTGCGACATCGATGTGGGAAATGCACGGCCTATCGCCCAACGTGTACGGAAAGTGGCCCCTCAGTTTAGGGAGAAGCTGTCGGACCTAATCAAGGGTCTGCTATCGTCTAAGATCATCCAGCATTCTACCTCACCATGGGCCAGCCCAATTGTGATCATCGTCAAGAAGAATGGAGTGGATATAAGGTTGTGTATCGATTACCGGATGGTGAACGAGCTGACGCGCCTCATGGTGTACCCTATGTCTCTCGTTAACGAATTGTTGCAAGATTTGGACAAAGCCCTATGGTGTTGCTCGCTGGACATGGCCAGTGGTTTTTGGGTAGTCAGTATGACTGAGAGGGCTCGTTTGATTTCGGCATTTGTGACTCCGTTTGAGTTGTTTGAGTGGAAAAGAATGCCGTTTGGACTAAAGAATGCGCCGCAGATCTATCAGCGGCTGTTGGATAATGCTTTATATGGATTTCTTACGATTTCCTCAAAGCCGGGCTCTGACAAACAAGAGAACCTGTTCGAGTTGGGTAATCCCGAGGGAGACCTCAAGAATTCTACATTAGGACGTAGTTCGAGATAATGGAGCCGAGGCAAATATAGCCGATGACCAGGTCTGGGTCCACGAGAGTGGAGAGCTATGCGCGGAAGATATTGACAAAAACTGTTCGATTATCCCCGAGGTCGCCCCTTCTACAGACGAAGTCACGATGGAAGATATCCAGATTCTAGACTGTGGTGTAACTCCAAAGGAGCAAGTGGACCGTCTCCGCCAAATCATTTGGCAGAAACGACATCTGTTGATGCGAAAAGGCAACGCGTTACCCCCGGCAGCCCGAGGAGCGGTGTGCGACATCGATGTGGGAAATGCACGGCCTATCGCCCAACGTGTACGGAAAGTGGCCCCTCAGTTTAGGGAGAAGCTGTCGGACCTAATCAAGGGCCTGCTATCGTCTAAGATCATCCAGCATTCTACCTCACCATGGGCCAGCCCAATTGTGATCATCGTCAAGAAGAATGGAGTGGATATAAGGTTGTGTATCGATTACCGGATGGTGAACGAGCTGACGCGCCTCATGGTGTACCCTATGTCTCTCGTTAACGAATTGTTGCAAGATTTGGACAAAGCCCTATGGTGTTGCTCGCTGGACATGGCCAGTGGTTTTTGGGTAGTCAGTATGACTGAGAGGGCTCGTTTGATTTCGGCATTTGTGACTCCGTTTGAGTTGTTTGAGTGGAAAAGAATGCCGTTTGGACTAAAGAATGCGCCGCAGATCTATCAGCGGCTGTTGGATAATGCTTTATATGGATTTCTTACGATTTCCTCAAAGCCGGGCTCTGACAAACAAGAGAACATGTTCGAGTTGGGTAATCCCGAGGGAGACCTCAAGAATTCTA